>LJZU01000050.1:0-104661 GCA_001513805.1 Davidsoniella virescens
GGGGGGGGGGGGGGGGACCTATTTTGATTCTCATTATTTGATCGCGGGATGCTTAGCTTCTTCATTGCCCACTTCAAAGAAAAACGGCCGGTTTACTAGTAATCAGCCGCCCATTCCAGCCGTAAAACCGACAGTCGCGTCGTTCTACTTTTGACGCTCATCTCTCATTCTTCTTTTGCTTCTTTTTTGTATAAATTCGAGTTCAAAACAACACAACGTCAAGCCAAAGGCGGTAGGGCGGTTTCTTCTCAAGTTACTGTATCTGTAACTTATCCTGCACGATCCTTTTCTCTGCACGCCTTTTCCGTTTTCCGTTTTTTTTTGCCCTTTTTCTTCTACATCTACATTTTCACTGAAGGTTCGGCATCCCGACCAAGCTGTACTAATGAAATAAAAGCCGTTGTTTGGCTGAAAAGTACGCTGCTCTCTATTTTTTTTTTTCGTTTCTTATCGCGAAAGGGCGCCATTTTCATCTACGGCTGATGATTCTGTGGGTTGCCAGAATCAAAAAGAATGCCCCACCTTGGTCGATACGGCCTGGCTATGCTGGCCTACTTTGATTGGCTATAACATGACCTCTGGTTCTTGTTAGCGTTACATTCTCCCAAAACTGAACGGAACAGCGCATCACATAATTGCTGCAACGGTATTAAAATTATATTCCAATGCTATATTAGCATTGAAAACGTCGTATAACTGTCCGCTAGTATTCCTATATTCTTGTCTGCGGTCTCATCTCACGTCACTTACAGGCAGATCAACTTCAATAACTTGTAACAAGGATTATAAGGGTTAGAGATGCGCCTTTAGCTTGAGACTTCGATGATACTTCGTTCTGATTCTATTTGCGGCCCTGGATCTAAAAAGGAGATGTAAAAATCGAAACATCAAGCAAGCCAAAAGAGATCGCTTCTGGAAAGATGGCATAAGGTAAAGTCGTTGGTAGGATTTTTTGCATGTCGTCATTTTGAAGAAGCCAAGGCCAACCACAAATTAACCCTGCACTTAGACCCTGAAGTGGCAAATAAACAACGAGAATGAGGTTAAGAAAGAAAAAATAGTCTCGACCGACCGCTTAAGACTCAATAGGATCGGTTCATTATCTCAAATTATCTCAAAGACGTCACAGATCAGAAACATCAAGGAAGCGTCATGTTCAAGCTTTAGAATCATCTCTGTAGACCGTCAGTCGGAATTAGTAATGTTATAAGTATCTTCAGCTTATAAGGCTTTGATAACTAAGCAATCTAACGTATGTTCGCTCAGTGGTCAAACAAGATACCAAAACATACAAACTTGAACCATCGAGTGACCAAGAGCTTCGTGTTTGATTGGTTGACTTAGATTCTGCGTCATCTATCCAAGCGAATATCAAGGAAAGGGATATACAGAAACTAAAGATGACTATCTGTATGTAACAGTCAGAACCCAGATACCAAAACCATGGAAAGCCCATATCTAGATTTCATTAGTCGAACCTTTGCGTAACGAAAGAAAGATACATGTGAAAATGCGGCTCAGCCAACAAGATGAATCTTAGGGGTGTGGCCTGAGTTTTCTTGAAGCTGGTTCTGGCAACATGCCTTATCTTCTCTGCCCTGGGCCTTGTTTTACCTGGCCTTGGAACAAAACGGGCTATGCAAAAGGCCTGACCGAGTCAAAAAATAAAGTCCTGAGCTTTAGCTTTATATATATTTTTTTACTCCTTGGTTCATCTCGTCTTCTTTTATTGATCCCGTCTTGCTGACTTCCTTTCTTATGTTTGAACGCCTGGCCTAGCCCTTGTCTAGCCCTTGCAGGTTTACGTCGGAGCTTCTGATGAGCACGATGTTCCGTCATCTTTGATCAAGAAAGTCGTCAAGAGAGCCGGGTTTAAGACGAGAGAAGATACCAATAGTAGAAAGATAAAGAGAATAATGAGGCTTTCTATCTGTGTACCGTCCCACTCTTCGTTTGAGCTGCGAGGTGGCATGAGTTCATGACAGCTCATAGGTACATGCCGCCTACATACTATAAAAGAGATATAATATGTACTTGATAACAAAGTCACAAGAAAGGAAAGAAAGGGGGAAACTGTGAGGGGCACAGTCAAATATCGAGAGCCTCAATTCATAAGGCTTGAAAGTTCAGCCGCAGTATATTTGTACGGATATAACTAAAGTAGTCAAACGGGAGGGTTGATTATATCTATCTCTCATCCTCATTCAATATGTTTCGGGCTAGAATACGTGTTTCTTCTTCTCCGGGACTCGTGCATTCACCAACGACAACATGTAGAGTCAGAATTAAACAAAGAAAAATTTCTCCTATATACGTCAACCTGATTTTATCCTTGCTTCATAGGGTGACTTATCGTTGCCCGAGGGGCATACCTAGCAGGCTTGAGTAAATGCCATGATGGACCGTTGGAAGATTTGGCTTCTTTTGGACTTTTGTAGTTGACGTAGTTGTATACTTGTATTACATAAACTAGTATATATCGTATGTACACCCTTCTTTACCCATCCTCAAAGCCTAACTTGTCTTGGGTGAGCCATATTGGGTGAGACGGATTGGTATCGACACGTAGGTATCTGTTACGACGGTCAAGATATTACATACAGATATGCAGTATCATATATGTGATGATGATTGCAGCCAACGATCAATACTTGATATCGGGACGTGGCAAAATGATGTATTATCATTATATGAGAGACTGAATATATAGGATCTTACTAGAAATATGTGCAAATATATCGTATGTACCAATTTATTACCTAGGCTGTCCATCTACATACGTATAGTGCGGTATACCTACGTGTATGGTATCAGTACTGAAACGAATGAAGTACACAATACACCTGGCCAGTACTTCAGGTACCAACACATGGCTACGGGTATTCTGGTAGCCTGTTCTGGACAAGACTGATGACATGTTTGCAAAGATTAAGAGATATGTATCTACAAGCGAGATAGCCCCTCTAGGCAAGCGAATTAGAGGACAAAAGATGAATACAGAAAATAACCAAAAAAATGATATCTGACATTGTCTAGACCAATCAATACGTTACATTCAAAGGGTCATATTTTTTGTAATTAGTTTTGTTATTTACCATACTATCGCTGTTGCGTACTCGAGTTATTCCGGATCACGTCTTTATATGGATATATGGAGGGGTTATCTGAGACAGGCATCGGAGGTAAGTAGGAGGTGGTAATGATATTTTAAAAGGCACAGAACCATATTTCTATGTAGTGTATATCTTTGACAGAAGAGGCCGGTGCTCTCGATATCCCCTCAACTATCCGCGCTACGATCATCACGCCGTTCCTGGAGCCATGGCAAGCGAACATTTCACTCAAGACGAGAATATAGGCGATACGTTGCTTGAGCTTCGCTCACTCTGGGAACGTCGCTGGACGAATCGGCCACGGCGGTTACCCACAGCGTTTAGTTTCTATATGTTTATTTCGTTCAAGTATACCTCTTTATTCTGTTTGTCTCATAAGTTTCAAAAAAAGCATACAGTCTCGAGCTTTAACACTCTAAAAAGAAGCTCGAGCAGTCTCAGCTTGGTGGGTTTGACGTTGGCATTACTAAAAGAAATCTAGGTTTTGTACCAAAAACTTCCATATTGTTACTCATTTTGGTGTGGTTTATTTAGACCCTCTAGAAGCTAGTTGCTTTTTTTAAATTTTTTTTTTAAAGAGTGGACCGGGTCTAGGGCCGCTCTCATGTCATGCAATGATGGTCGAGGCATCACGGAAAAAAAAAAAAGAAGAAACAAATACATGTCAAGATGCGCCAGAGCAGAAACGTCTGTTCTCGCTGTCTTCTCGGCTATTCTTTTTTTTTTATTATAATTTGTTTCCTTCCTCGTCTAGGTCCGGGCTTCGTTTTCTCCTGCTAATTCCATTCGATGATCTTAGAACTTGACATTTTGCTATTTCAACTTAGCTTATACGGGCTTGGCCATCAAACAAGGCAAAGTTCCTTCGGCACCATTCATGTAGTATCGACTTTGTATATCTTTCAAGCTATCTATAGTAGTCTTTCTTTGCCTCTTTTCGATTATCAAATAGGCCGCATTAACACCATATCGAGAAAACAAAAAGATTGGCTGGAATAATAGTGAACTATCTACATTTTTGTTCCATCTCATCCTCATGCCCTCAACCCCCCCCAGATGATCTTCTCCAGGATTTCTAAAACCAGGCCCAACAATGTACAAGCCAAAAGTCTGATTAAGATTCCCTATTCCGATCACAAATGAGAGCTTGGGGATCTATCTGTACCTTCGACATGATAGTGAGCTTCCTCTTTTCTTTCTTGGTCTTGTCCGCCGCAGGACAGGGCCGAATACGTCGTTGCAAAACTGCATATCTCGGCCGTTTGTTCAACTAGTCTATTGTTACTCTACCTGCAGCTATGTAATTACTGACACATCAACGAAGAAAACGGCCGACGCACTAGGTTCGGTTTCTTTTTGTTCTTGGATTTCCATTTCGTTTATCTGATCTTCCTCCTCGGTAAGTCTCTAGTTCTTGTAAGTCGAGAATCCACAACTTGTCGGTAGGCGAAGAATAGTCGTCTTCTTGGAGCTAGAATGAAGCTATGTATCTCCCGGTGAAGCTGATGTTGCTTTGGAATAGCTAAGACTCATTGTTATCTTGTTTTTCAGACAGTGGGCTGAGTAGCATTCGAACATGACATTGAAGGATGTATCTGTATGTACCCTACCTAAAGATAAACGACCCCTGTTATTCAATACTCACTGTCCTCTATCTTGGCGATTATATATCTAGTCTTGGGGTTTCTCTTGTCAACGGCTATGGTCCGGTGTTTTCTCGCCTGACTTTAGCCAGTATCGTAATCCTTCATGAATCCCACAAAAGTCAGTCAATTCTCGCGCGGATCTTTGTCCTCACGCTGTTTCCTTCTAGTTTGCTCAGAACTATCGTGAGATAGAAAAGACGACACGATATTTCACCTTGGCTGTCATTTTATCACATGCTTCCCTTCCTTCTATAAATCACCTTACCCCGATAGTCCTAAGTTTATCCATTTTTCCTTCCCAAACTAAAAAGGGTAATGGCTATAATGTCCAGGCTGAACTCTCTCTTTTCTTCTTTTCTCAAAGCTTGCCAAAGGCTAATCGAAGTCACTAGCCAATGTTCCTCAGATGATATCTTGTAAAACCGCATCATCCACGATGCCTAAACACCAAATAAGGTGGTCCGAGAGACCCAAACAGTGTCGAATGCCAAACTACAACCTACTATTCTCCAGAAAAAAAGGAGCTCTAGTCAATATACCGGTACCAACGGTAGTAACCATAACTTAGCCAGCGGGGAGCCTTTGCGGCTCAAAACCATGAGGCCCAACTTGACAACTATACAATTATGGGTAGGCCGCTTCTTGGCCACACTTGTCATGTCAATTGTCAAGAACGAAAATGGCAAATCCGACAAAAAATAGTATTTCTTTCTAATAGCTATGGTTAAGATGTCCTCCTCTGTGTTTGTTCCCATAGAATCCGTTGATTGCACGGACGACAAGAAGAGCCTGATTAACCGGTCTATAACTGCTTCTACTACTATAAAATCTGTAGACATTGTACTTACTTTGCTTAAACGGCACTTTATTGCTCATAATTCTTCGCTTAGACGGCTAAATATTCTATAGTAAAAGCCCCAATATATCTTGATCCACTATCGAGAGCAACGTTGCTAAGTCGTATATGTTAGGGTTAATGATTCAAGATCCTCATTTTCTTGAATTATACAGTTCTCTTGAATTTGATATCAGTTCAGTATATCATATCACCATTCTATTCAGAGTATTCTAGAGACATAGTGAATCATGCCCCCTCTTTCTTCTATTTGTAAGTAAGCATATGTGTATATAGTTTACAAGTGAAATCCCGACTTTTCTAGTATTGTCATACAATGACGCTTATTACCCCAGTATTACGTATGAGGCTGATTTACTTAGAAGTAGATAAATAAAGCAAAACAAATATCAAAAAAGGACTAGTTGGTATATCGAAGCCTTTGAATTTCGGAATTGATTCCATTTGCGTGGCTTGAGATAGTAAGAACATGACGAATATGCCTGAGTATACGGATGCAGATAGTTGTTACGAGAAAATAAAACGAAGTTATTTACTACTTTCCTCCGAGACTTGGCATGCAATCATGTAATGAGAGACAAGTGTGATTGTGATTGCGAACCAAGCTACATAAAAAGCAAGCTGCAGTACTATTGCTGCTCCTCCTTCGGCTTCTACAACTATCGTGAGAAATAAAGACGACGGATATTGGGGCAAGTGGCTTGTCCAATAATAGAAAAAGGCTGTGGCCTATCCCTTGCCGTTCTCACCCTCCTTCGGCTGTTTTCAAAGTGACTCCAACAATACACAATGGTTGTGAATCTCACGATATCGATTCCATGCATGGCTCCTGTAATTTTCAAGCATTGATGTATGTACACACTCATTATAATATGTGTTGGGTTGTATGTATATGTGTGCACGAACAAAGTCCGGACGTACATAGCATTGCATCATATGACCCTCCTGCAGGTATCGTGACCGTTTGTGTCCTTGGTGTTTCTACTGATTTTCGCTGGGAGGAATCAGAAAACAAGAAATAAGAAAGAAGCACAAAGGGAAGATATCAAGAGACGTTGTTCCCTTGTTGCCCAAGAGCGGTGAAGACCACACAAAGTGGCTATTTCTCTTTTCTCTCGTTTCTTCTTTTCATCAAGTGCAAGGGCACCATGTTTGTTCTCTTCTCTTTCTCCCCATCATCCATGGCCCAAAACAATAAAAAAAGAAAAGATACATGGGGTGTTGTCTTTGTATTTCCATTTGAGTTCGTATTGGTCACTTCAGCCGTGCCTTAGTATGTGTTGTTCGCGTCCACGGCAGGTCAAGAAAATAACTATCGTGACCTTCTTTGCTGTTGGGGTTTTGTTGGAGATAGAGTCTGGACCGTTGGAAATGTGATAGTGCAGCCATAGCGTGAGAAACTCGGGTTACCACTACGTTTTCGATGTGTATATGCATATGCGGGAAGCGAAAGATCCAAGTTGGCTTGAGACTTAGCTAACAACAAACAAAAGGACAAGGGCATCGGCATCGGCATATATGTAGTTATACTTTCGTTAAGATCTTATAAACCTGTATGTATGTAGTCATATATTATTTGAATCTTGCTTTTCAAAGCCTCAACTCAGATACAGCCAAGACCAATTACATATTACTGCTCATACTGATTTCTTCCTGATGTAGGACAAGAAATCTATATAACTAGACTAAGCTTATCGTCTCTCATGGGAGCCATCGTCTCGTTGATCACCATGCATACTTCCCAAAAAAACTCGTGACCGGATGCTTGCGATCCACGCTGTCAAGGCCAGAGATATTTCAGTCAAACAAAGGAACATGATCGGGCCGTTAAACTAGAATATATGTACATGCAACTGAACTTGATCTTGCACTATTCGATCAATTATAGTAGCTTCGTAAGCCGACTAGGACTTAGCAATAGTCTAACCTAGATGGCGATTTGAGTTATACAATAGATACATACAAATGCATGTTAGGTTGGGCCTTCTAAGTTTGATCTGGTCTAGTTTACTTAGATTGTTGGTGGAAAGTGGAGGAGATGCCGAATATCTGGATGACACTGCCTTTCTGCCTTAGTTTAATGAAAAGTTGATGTCACGATACTTAGGATTTCCGGCGACTGGAATGCCAATGACACTGTTAAAACAACACAGCTCGGAGTACAGAACTATAGAAAGGTCGATGCTAGGGGGAACGATCTGATTGAATGAGGGGTTGGAAGGGAAGAGAAGGGGGGNNCATAAAAGATACATGAACAAGGGCTTGCGATGATTAACGGCGGGAAATATGGTGCATAGCAAGATGATACCCTAGTCAAGATGCTGAGATGGCCAGGGGGTGACACCACTTTCTAGTTAGTCGATCTAGCCCAAAAAGTAGGTCAAATATCTGTATGTCTAGGAGCTTACGCGTTTTGCCCACGACAAAAAGAAACTGTAGAAATCGAACAGTAAGTTGTATGGATGAGCAGCTTGCATTGTTAGTCCTGTAATGGAGTAGTATAGCATTGCTTGTACTAGACAGAAGTTTACTCTTGGCGGTTGTACCTGGCCGAGCTATATCCATAGCGGGACTGTGTTTGTGTGTCCCTATAGCATAACCCTGATGTACTATTCACTTTGTTCGCTGTTAAGTCAATAGATACATATATACATAGCATATCAGATATGATATAGCCATGGTTGGGTGCTGTGGTTACGCTGACTTGTTGATATTGTATGTATATCCGCCATACTAGGTTATAAGTTAGTCGGAAAACAAACACTGGCTGCTAGGACTAGCCATAGAGTACCCCAAAATGGTTGCACTTCTTTTGTCTTACTGTTCATCTGTTACCTCTTCTAGCAGTTTTTCTTTTTTTTCTTTTTTTTTCATTCAATTTTATTAAGGTGGAAATGGAGCTCTAATAGCTATGTAGCACCTCGGNNAAGATACACAGCCCTGAACTAATACTAGTATACAATGTAAGGTGAAGGACAACCTACTTCTCAGCAGTACAAGTCAAGTAAATCCCAGGCCCTGAATCGGCTAGCTGCGGTGGCTTGCTCTGGCTGAAGAACAATTCTGGGGAAATAAGAGGTTGTATATGACTAGATGTGATATATGCTTGTACATTCGGTTGTACATGTAGCAATATACATATGTCATGATACAGGGGCTAAGAGAGGGAGACACTGTAGCGCAGATTGGAGGTTCGTGTACATATAGCTACATAATGGAAGAGGGGAGACAGAGAACTGCTGTTGTGGTCTCGTCTAGAGCTGCTTATACTGCAGCCTCCTGGAATCTTGAGGTCAGATGCAATATTATTTCTCACGATGATAGCCAGTCTGTCTACTGGTCTGAGACTAGCTAGCCATGATCTAAGATGACAGGACCGACGATAGCGAGCTGCAGTTAGTCGTTGTCGCAGGCCTAGTAAGCCTATATGTACACATAGATATGGACATGGAGAACTCTATATCCTAGCAAGTATCGTGAAGTCTAGGATAATTCGACAGGGCATGTTTTCTATCAAGTCTATCAAGCGATGGATTTCAAGCTCCCGTTCGGCTGGACCTGTCCAAGACGGGTAAAGCTTTGGCTTTCTGTGGGGTTCGCTTCTTCTAGTAAATAATGAAATGAAGGAAAGAAAAAAAAAAGGAAAGGCCTGGTTCAGTTATCGTCCAGTCGTTTCTTTTAGGCGGTCCTCCTTACTGAGCCCCGTTTTGGCTGTAACTCGCAACTAAATCTATCTAGGAAGAAGATTGATTGTGCATGTACTAGTTATACGTATAGTATACAATATATAGTTACATATACATATGTATGTAGTATAGAGAGAACAAGACCGCTGGCTCACGATGCATGCTTTCGTTGTTTTCCTACTTGGGAACATGCAGACCACGTCTCGTCCTGGATTTTAGTCTAGATTCTAGGGAGATTAAGACAACCGGGAAATTGGCTAGGGAAGATGGCGTTTTTTTTTGGTTTCTTTTCTTTTCTCCAGATATACTAACTGTTCGTTGAATGCGGGGAACCGGAAATGCGGAGGGCACTAGAAAGAAGAAAAAAAAGAAAAAAAAACTAGCAGTTAGCTTAACTAGAAAGCACTATATTCTGATACACTACTGTAATCAGCATAAAATGAAATAAAGCACTTTGATCTGAGATATCATGACCTAGCTTGCATGATGCGATCTATCATATCACATCACATCGACCTGATCATTCTTGTACAGAATAGAGTAGTATGCTATGCAGAATGTACTATACAATCATGCGTTGTACAGGTACTTTCTCATAGTGAACGAAGTGGGCTTGGCTCTGTTTTTTTTTTTGTTTAATTGAGGCCCGCAGGTTTACTTTGCTTCAAACTTGGTCAATGGTCCGGTATATGGCGGTTTTATTATTACATTTGCCTTTCCTGATTCATAATTTCTATTTCCTGGTAAAGTCTAGTACATTATCAATAGGCCGAATATCTGAAGAAAGGAAAAAAAAAAGATAATCACGTCTGCCGCAAAGGACCCAAGCTTCTGCAGAGCCGATATTACATTCAATATACCATAGAATATACATGAGAACTAGAGAAAAGGAACACTCGTGTATGCGATCCTGTATATACGCACCAGCGAGTAAGTTTCAGTCGGCTCTGTATGTGTACATTAATATTAGTGTTTACATGAATAATCATAGTACTATACAGATATACTATTAAGCGTGCTTGTGCCCTCACTCTAGAACTAAGTGATCTGCCTTTGATGTTTACATAATACGGCGCTGTGTCCCGTCGGGATAGGAAGACATGGGCTATTGGCTTATTCTCATCTGTTTTGCGGTCATCTCTCCCGTGATAGTACACAGGCTGAGCCCTCGGAGTTGTCTTCCGAACAACGCAACAACTAAGTTGCTGTATCTGTACATGCATATCTCACAGTCTTATACCAGACTCGGCCGGGCTTTTCTCCCTAGAGAAAAAAAGGACTGACTACAAGCTTGATATGTCATTACAAGCAGTACTTGCTTTTAATACACGGTCGACAGCCACATTATGCAGATAAAATAAAGAGTTCCCATCAAACGCCCAGCCCAAGCACGCAGAATTTTGTCTACTAACCATCACCAACTTTATACCGCTAAAAACTGTAACCAAAATAGGCCGTATCTGTACTAGTTTTCCCCATCTTTTCTCATTATGTCTGTAACTACATATAGATATGTACTCTCGAAATCAAAAGGCACCATCGTCACGGCCAAGTGCCCACAGTCACACTGTATCTCTATGATGGCTTCTCTCCGCAATCCGCCGTGATTGTCTTCGAACTACCAGAGACTATGGTAATGATTTGATAAGCCTTTTATGATCTGGCTATCTCGGCCCGCAAGATTGAAAAGCCCTGCGCTTACCTGCAAGATTTGTGCGAAGAGTTACACTTTTCTCGGTAGGTTATGTCGTCGTTCTCTCCCTTACCTCTCTCCTTGTTTATCTCGAGTAATGGTTTCATTTGCACTGCCAGAGAGCCTACTAAACAGCACTCGAGAAGTGGAAACAGCTTTTGGTATACAATACTTACATATATGTATATCTGTTTGTAATTATGTCATCATATCATAGATAGCCGCATATATACAGAACAATGGCTAGACGACGAATGTTATTCCCCACATCGAATCGAGCCTCTATGTAGCCATCGGCTGACTCATACAAAATGTAATTAAGCTTCTTTTACTACGACAAGTATGAATTTCTCAAAGTAAATCAATAATCGAATAACTATCAGAAGCTGCTAGCACCTTAACTCTTTTTCCCTACACTCCTCTTCATCAATACCTTGTTCAGCACCATTAAAATAGATCATCACCGCCCATAGTAGCATATCTACAGTTCTTGAATCCGTTGTATGAGCCTCCACGAACATATCTCTGAACTTCTGCTGAAGTTATATCAGTTTTCCGCTATCGAGGAGATAAGAGATACCTGAGGCATCACGATGGCCCTATTCATATCAATACCCACGGATATATATAAGACATATCACTCTATGACGAAACTATACACAGCATCTTCTGTATGACCTTGACGACACACTAGAGTTCGGGCAGTATCAGAAACCCATCCTGGAGAAGAGAGTCTAGTGGAGAAGGAGTTACCTCTAGTGGCCCGTTCCTACGTGATAGTCACGATATATGCTGAACTACTCTTAAAGCTAGAGCGGGTCCTGCCTGACCACTACCTCAGCTCAGACCCAAAACGAGGCGGTGGTTCGAGACGTCAAGCCATTAAGTAAAAGTTGTGCTCCTTTCGACTGTCATACTCTAACTATTCCAATGGAAAGGTCCGAAAAGGAAATGCAAGCTCGAGATAGTCCAGAGATGGTACTATGGCAAGATATCTTAGTAACCTGGAATATGTATACCAGTAACATTGCTAGTTATTGAAGTTTAAACTGTTCTTGTCAACGGATTTAGGTCCTGATGAAGCAGACACAGAAATTGATATTCCTGAACTACGGCATATCGCACACCAAGTTTGCTCCTAGATCCAGAACTAAACACTCTGGTTGGCTACATCAATTGCAACTTAAAAAACCCTGCCTGCTTGAACCAGGCAGGTGAAGAAGCTTGAAAGTGTAAAACGTAGGAATGTTCAACATATCAATTGTAACTACTTTGTCCATATAACCCACTCTTGTCACACATACATATACTTGCACCAAGTATTATTCTGATCTCCAATATACTAGATGCATATACATATTCTCCAACCCGTTTGTGACTGAGCCTCTTGGATCTTGGATCCTTCCTTTGCGTGCCGTCTTTAACCCTAGATAGCCTTTTATATCACACCACCAGCTCTGTCAGACGGACCAAGCTAGAGTAAGGAACACATGCATAGTTGTACAGTTGCCGCCTTCGTCAAGCTAGCTATGAATATTTGCACGGCAAAGGCGGCGAAAAAAAAAAAGATATCTCTTGTTATTCCCGTTCTTCGGGCATATTATCCGGTATCTATATGAAAGTATAGAAACCGAAGAATCCCATAGCGACCCCCAAAAGTCCATCATTATTTTCAGACCATTTGTTCATGGTCACCAGACGCTCTACAGAGAATCACTAACATACGTCTTCGTTCATTATCCAGACTAGCCTCAGAAGCCGTATCAAATTGGGCGATAGGGAGAGGCAAAGATGCCGCCTAATCACAATGATGTGACGAGGAATTTCCACTCTGTGGTTCTATGCTGTAACGAAGAGATCCAAGAAAGATATCACTTTTGAATAAATCAACTTTTCCCTGATTGAGAGAAAACCCAAGAAAACAGGACCAAATGCTGACACTGTGTGTGTGGCCCTTCAACTAGTGCTTAGAAATGTACTTTGACTAACATGTTTGCCTTCTTCAATGCTCCCTCGTTTATTCTCCAAGACCCGACAGCTCCAAAGAAAGAGGATGAGGGATGGCAAAAATTCAGTAATCGAAGGCTCATTATTATCCTCTTATTCGCTCATATATGTATTTTTGCCTTTTCATATACGATAGCTGGGCAATCAGACAAGAATTATTATGGGTGATTACATATAGATATATCTAGCCTAAAAACGTCCATCATTTGTGATACTTGTGCAATACATATATATATGTACAGATACATATCCATGTTTTCTTTTCCTTTTTAGGTAAAGGCTTACAATCTAAAGTTTTCCATTCCTCCTTTTGGCTACTATCGCCAAGAAGTCGAGTTTCACATAGAAATTAGACCTTGCTCGGAACATGAGCTAAAAAGGTTGCCACCAGTGTGCGTGCTATAACTATCAAATATACACATTTATAAACAAGGCCATCATGATCTTGTAATTTACAGTGTTTCACAAAATGTACTAGAAGCCTCAACAGTCAGCAATGTTAAAAGGAAAAAGTATCGCTGCCCGACTCTAAGGCTTATTAAACTCTTTTCCTTTATATGGTGGGTAAGACATAAATTCAGGTCGGTCCCATGTGAGGAGCTATTCCGGTTTTCCTTTTGTAAACTAGGGAGGTATTTGTCTTGATAATGATTAAATAGGATCATGTACTAGAAGTGTTAAGACTGATGCCCTGTCTGGGATCTTTGGAGTCTTTTTGCCCTCCACGAGATATTCGTAGACAACTTCTTTCTATTTGCGCTCAAGATATTACCGGCACTATGTGATGCTAATAACGCTAGTTAGCATTGCCAAAGTACAGACATGTCAAGATGATACTCCCAACCCATGATCACCCGTCTCTAGCGAACTTATAACGCCCAAGACTCGTTCACTTCAACCAGTCATACATTGTACTTGGCTATGTGCTTTCACAATGTTGTACTTGTACTTCTTAGGTCGTTTAATACACAAAAATGATAGTCTGTTGTATAACTAACCTTTATCACATATGAAACTTATAGTGTAGCGTCGCTTCCCTAGATGATAGACACGCGGACGTTTCCAAGGATTTCCCACGTCATCAAAACAATTTACTCCTTGATTTCTGTGACTAGCCCCGGCATAGAGATGAGATACAATGATTCCCAAGTTGGATTATATACCATGCTTGAACGAACGCTACAGTGCATTGCACTTAGAAGTCCTGGGGGTAGGTAGGTGTGTCTATTAACATGATCTATAAATGGCTAATCGTACAAAGTCTTGATGATTTGGGTTATTAGTATAGTAGTCAAACTGAGAAATATAAGAGCATAGAATGTCGTGATAAAAAGTATTTCAAATGGCTTATATGTACATTCATGTGCTCTTGGACGTCCAAGAACTTCCCAAAACTTTTCCAGCCCATTCACCAAGAATTGTGGCAGAATTTGTGTTCACGATACCTTGTCCTGCTATCAGTTCCGGCCAACTCTTGATATCATAGAGCTTCAACATAGAATCTAATTTACTTGTCTGGCCGTTGATGGTCAACTCGGTAAGTTCACCATGGGCAGCCTCGAATGATATCGAATTCTGTATTGTAAGCCACTGTTAGTTCGTGAAGTAGATATGAAGTATACAAAGATAGAAACTCACTTCTCCAATTATCTCCTGAGCATCTAGAGATCCGTCTTTGCTAGTGCTAGAGGAAAAGGCGAATCTGGGTGTCTGTCCATAGATCCAGTCGCGGCTCTATACTCCATGTTAGCAACATAATCAACGATTTAGTTTTATCAAGAGGGATCGCACCTTGAGTTCTTTCATGCCCTTGGAAACGTCCGGGTGTTCCTTGACACTATCATCAAAAACTGATACCTCGTACGAGCCATACATATTCTCAAACTCCTCCATCACCGCCTTCGCAAAGTCTGACTTGACCACGTCAACGTTCTTCACCGGTGACCGGACGCTCTCTACGCCTCTAGCCTCAATATAGTTCCGAGCTGGAGACCGCAAGAACTTTGAGATATTCTTCAAGTTCGGTGATGCCAGCAAACACGTGCCATGATGCAACGATCGCAGACGCGTTAGTTTATATGCCGATCCAGAAACCTTGAACGTGCCCGGGATCCCCGCCTTGCACGCGCCATTCTCCGCTCTCTCTAGCACCGCTGTCGGGTCATCGGCGACAACAATATCGTGTCTACAGTTAACCATAGCCCCAGTCACTCCTAGCCGATGCAGCGCTCTCACCACCATCTCGGCGTGAAGATCGCGGTCGAAGTTCGCCGATGGGCAGAGCACCGAGAAGTTTATGTTGCCAGAATCATGAAACACGGCGCCTCCGCCGGATCTCCGTCGTACAAGTTCGACACCACGGCTCTGGGCGGCCTCGGCTTCTGTCCGTACCAGTAGAGCTTCTGGGGAACTAGTGTCGTGGACTTGCTCTAATAGAGGAAGATTCACTTCTACCCACGGATTCTGGTTACGTCCGATGACGATGCATGGCCGGTTGGTGTACAAGAAGAATACAGTAGATTCTGGGTGTGACTTTTGAAGTAGAGCATGCTCAATGGAGAGATTTACGAACGGATCCAGAGACTCGGAAACATAGACCTGAACTTTGTTCCGCGGACTGGCAGCATTATCTGTAAAACGGCGGATGTTTGTTGGTCTGGCATTGCTTGTAGGGCTACGAAGACTACGCAGTGTCCGTGGTATTGTTGATCTCATCATTGTTTATATGATGGATGATTTGTAGTGAAGTATCACAAGTGTGTCACTGTGCAGTAACTTCTTGGATATAGAAGACCTATTAAAGTAGTCAAGGTTTGATGATTGCAGAGCCTCATATGTTAACGAAGGATAGGTTTAATAAGTACATAATTAATGGAAGATCCGCAGTGTATTCTAATACCTACGAAACAATAGCGTCGTCTTTCAATGTAATAAGAAGCCGATAAAAACTTGCGATTTGACCCATAGTTAGGGTTACAGAGCGTCGTACGTATTATCACGTGATTGAAATTTATTAACCCTAAAGGTTGGCTATAGCAAGTTGGTAGCACGGCTAGGCTGGGTTCAAAGCAAAAAGGAAATCTGGTTCTAAATCCCAATGCCGTCATCTACCCGTGGAACGACAGCCTTTTTCCAATCAGCAGCACATGTGATAATATCGACGTGTAGCAGGATAATATCCCACCGTTTTACTGAAATTACCTTTTTTTTTTTTTTTCAATTATTTTTCTTCTTGTTCAAGTCCTCAATCCATCTTGGTTTGCTTTTCATCTTCTTAATAGTCTAGCATCATATTGAATCGTCTTCCCAGTGCCTTGTCAAAACGACATATCTCACCACAGCCGACTGCTCAACATCTTGTCTTCCCCGTTTGCGCCTGACTCGTCAGCTTACTCGACTACTACTGAAGCGCCCCCGCCTTCTTGCGACTCAGAGATATATAGCAAGAATCACGAGCCAGCCCATCTTTCAGCGACAAACGTGACTATAGTGCGCCTTGGCATTGGTCGTCTTCTCCTAGATCATTGCCTATAGCACATTCCATGTGCCGGTTATTGTAGCTACAGATCTTGGACGAAGACCTTGGGACATACCGTACGGGACTGTGTCGTACATTAGGTTGTGCAAAGGACTTCACTCGAAGTTGATTAGCTTCCTCGGGGAATCGAACTATATCACATAATAGCCGTAAAACTTTTAGCCAACATGTTTTGCTTACGGAGGTGAGACTAGACATATTCTTTTCCTCTTCTACAACTATGCGTATATAGTTCTTTCTGAATACGCTAACCTGATGACCTAGCAGTTGGCTCCCGCTACTTTTCATACCAACGAACGCCCCGCCGGCATTTGTCATCCTCTTCTTCATCTGCACATTCTTCTTGTCGCGGCCATGTGTATACTGTAGTTTTTTGTTAGTGATATTGTTTCTAACATCTTGCCACTGGGCCGATCGATGCTTCTTCGATTTCCACCACAATTGGTTCATCCCACGACTTCCAGTCGACGGGTCCGGTGCCGGTAGCTGTCTGTACGGCTGTTTGCGTGAGGAAGAGGTGCTAGCCACTGAGACGGCAACATCTATTTTTAATGCCACTGTCGACATGGCTCAGGTGACGGCTAAAGCGGTAGCTCAAGTCTTTATAGATGAAGCCCAACGTAAACGTGAGGAGTGGACGGGTCTGGGTATGGAGTGGATGCGAAGCCTACTGGGCGAGCGAGAGTGGCATATCGATTTCCTAGATCTCTATATCAGGCTATAGCTAAGTTTTCATGAGGCATGAGGTATGAGGCATGAGTGACATTGAGGATAATATTTTGACTTGATATAAAGGCGGGAGATATCTGAGATACCCAAAAGAGTAGCATCTCGAGTATAGAATGGTAGATGGAGAGACAGATTATTTCTTGTTTATAATGCTGTATACATATTATTATGACCTTGCTGTATGTACATATATATGTATCGATGATGATATAATATATCGTGATTAACGTGTGATGTCATTACTCTATAGGCAATCGAAGCCATTCTTGACGATAGACTGAAGTTGGCAGTCTAAGCACCAGCTCGGATTATTGACATAAAAAATTGAAGTAAAAGCACCCTTAGCTTTTCTTCGTGTTTCTTGCAAAGTCGAGTAGCTACAATTTAAGCTAACCATCAACAACTAGGAAACACAGAAGTACATAAACCTCAAGCTTTCATGCTCTGGAGTCTAAGAGTGACCCTAACCCTCCGAATCTCTTTATTTGCATAAAATGTCTAAATGAAGGCATATTTTTTTTTTAAATTTTCTTTTTTTTGAAAATCAGCCTGAGCACAGTGTTTTGTTGTTTCCTAATACCCTTTGTCAAAAATTGAACTTAACCGTTGAAAAGTGAGAGGGCTGTGTATCTTATGCATTGCTTCTTGTTATATTATACCATACATCAGATAATATATACAATGGGCCGCTCCGGGCTTTAAGGAGCCTTTTTTCGCCTGTCAAGCTATGGCTTAGTTGGATGATCAATCGTCTGGTTTATTTTCTCTTTTTTTTTGTTGAGCCCTTTAGCTTTGCAAGGGATACTTTTGAGGCTTTGATGAGAAATGAACAATGACGACTATCAAGGGAGCTTAGCTAAGCTCGTATATTTTTGTAAAGCAGATATAGATATGGGAACGATTGTAAAGCATTAGACTTTAAGCTTTTGTATCTATTTTGAAAATTTGTTTTCTTTTTTTAATTTACTAAAACGAACCCGCACGCACAAATTTATGTTGTGATACAGGATGCATTCCAAAATAGTGAATTAGTGTACACAAGCAATGTCATAGAAAAACGAAAGACTATTTCCATCAAGCAAGCAGAGAGCGTATCTAGAGTGATAGGATTCAAGTTTTGTGATGTTTGATTCTGGTATATTTTCCGTTTACTCTTTCTATACGTCTGACTCTTCGGCCGATTCTTTTTGTCTGCAAAACTGCCTGATTTATGTGGCGTCAAGGGTTACGCGAAGGGCTATTCCGTCATTAAACGATAGCGAGCATCGCGAGATCGTATAGAACGTTCTGAGTTTGTTTAGACGACAGTCTTACTGTCCTAAAAAAAAAAGAAAGGATACTGTTGAATATTCTAATATCTTGTCTTTCCCTCCTTTGATTTAAAGTTTAGTAGATTATCGGCAATGTTCTTTTTTCAAATTTCAATCTTAAAGTATGTTTGCCTAGCATGTTGTTGTACATCATGGTTGTCTAACACCTTATCAACGGTCATTTATATCTGTATGTCGATATTGAATAATTTGATAGCATTCGATGAAAAGTATTTTGCATTCATGCAATTTTTTCCAATTTTTAATTCTTATTCTCTCAATGTACAGATACACACGTCAGATTATGGCTGTCAAGTCACCCTCACAGACGGCTGTTCAAGTCAAAGCCCAGTTTGCACCATGTTTCGGTCTCTGACTGGAAATCCTGCCGTTTTATATTCGGAGGTTTATACTTTTCTATACCGGACAGCGGATCACCCGAATTAGATTGTGTGATGGAGGTGTTGTAAACAAAGGAATAGCCATACAATAGTGTTAACGCGACCTGTTGCTATTGGGTGTTGTTATTCTTATCAGCTAAGAAGATAAAGACGGGGTGTCGATAGAGTAATACATGGTCGTAAATGTTGAAGGTGCAGCCCTGGTCGTATCTACTGTGCTCGTATGTCTGGTGTTTCCTGACTGAGGGCTAAGAGTCTGTGGTTTGTGACAATGTAGTACATTTACACATCTACAACACACTCACAAAGTACCACTATATGGCTACAGGGCAAACCTCGTTGGCTAAGTCTAATGTGAGTTAGATGGGAGATGTGTGATGGTGAAACAGGTGGCGGCTACGAAAGTCGGAAGAGACGACGCACTTGCTTGCACTATATGATTTAGTAGAGACATAGAGGCGTAAGATACCACAAGTATTTTGACAACTAAATGGTTGTTTAGTGTAGGATGAGTTGTCGTCTAAGATACATACGACACGATACGAAACAACAATAAACAATTCAATGCAGAAGATGAATAACCCGATAACAATGCAGGCGGTCGGCAGGCAATTTGAGTTGTAAATTAGACAGTGTATAACAATACAGGGCGTAGTTAAGAGCCACCCATCCGACGTATATGTAGTCTAGTGGGCTGTGCCGCCATTTTATCATACGTAACCATAGTACCATGCTAGCGTGAGGGACAGCTCTGGTGTTGTATCAAAATAGTGACGTGGGCACTGTAACAAAGCAACAGAGTTAGTAGCTCATTATTAACATTTATGGATGATAAACTCCACGAACAGCCCCATATCCTGTGCAAGCATAGCGAAGTACGAGCCAGGAGGCTAATTTTACTCGCACAGAAGGCTGTTGATCCAAGCAGGAAGATAAACGGAGCCGTGCTGTAACAAGCCGTTCACAAATCGTAGGCTTGAATAGCATTGCACAGAGTCAATCTTCATTTACTAATGGAATGTACATTTGCAGTCTCTTGGTTGTACATATGTAATCTTATAAGAAGAACTTGCGAAATATCTTTCAAACAAAAAGACCGCGATGAAAAGTACTTGAGTGAGATAGACCTCGATATCAAGAATGAGTTGTGTGATATTTACTAATACTGGAGAATGGAAAAGAGAAACTAGGCCTGAAAATTAAAAAGATAAGAGAAAAGCATACTAGTATTCAAGCACACGACACTTCTCCCAGTGCAGTAACTGCTAGAAGATCTTTGTTTTGGCGATTCGGGCGGAATGCAGGAAGGCACGGAACGTTGGCGACTAATTCGGCAATACCTCGCATGAAGGGTCCAAAAACATGATCGGCACAATACACTAATTTACGGGTGCCATTTCAGTGCCATTAAAGTAGATTTTACTAATAATTCGCACCTCCTGCGTATTGACATTTAATTTTAGTGAAGGACAAGGCCGATCAAGTGTAAACACGATATTAAGGTTGTAGATAAGGAAGGCCCGACATACACTCTTATGGACGCAAGGACCCAAAATGAATCACATTATGTTGTCTTTGTTATTATTATTATTGGTATGGCGTAAAAAAACAGAGATTGGCATGTTGATGTGAATCTTATGCCTGTCTTCCTTCTGATAGCGAAAAGCTAGTAAGAACACAGAGAGTAAACACATCCATATCTGTATCGAATTCGAAGTTCTTTCTGATTACCACTGTCTTTCTTTCAGGGTCTCAGCGTCCATTTCTTATGCTCAGAAAATTAAGGTGCACCTAAGTATGATGTATACATGCAAAAGCTACATAGAAAAAAGAACGAAAAGTAAAAAAAGGTTGGTCGGGTTTGTATTTACAGGGTGCCGGGGCGCTCGACAATTGACTTGGATTGGCAACTTGGACGAATTTGGGTATATATATATATACTTTCGGACTTGGTCGTGTGCTCATTTTCTATTTTGTACAAGACAATTGATTTATTTTATCATGTTTGTGTTGGTAAATTTTTTTCTGATTATTCTTCCCGTTGTTCGAGAATGAAGCAACCAGACCAACAACATTCTGCAAACGTGGAGAAACACTAGCAAGAAGTCAGTCAGTATTGAACACAGATAATGAACGAGACTAAAAAGTGTATATCACTCACTACAAATGTATTTTTCCTGATATCGATGTTTCAACTTTGGAAAAGTGAATGGAGAACGGAGAACGAGAGGCCGCGAAGCCCATGGAAATGGGTGACGACGCTTTTTTTATTTTATTTCTCTCAATCGCGCTTAAGAGGATAAACGAATAAAGCTTTGATTATGATATAAGCTTTTTGGCTTCTAGGGCGGTTGTAGACCGTTCCTAGTGAGTGAATTAAAGAGTTATTACTGAGGGGGTTAGGCGCAGGAAAGCGCAGCAGGGCTTGGGCCAAGTTTAGTGTGTAGCGAAGGGTAACATATAGGACATGCTACCACAGTACCACAATAACAAAGCGGTAAAATACATCGTAATAATTCAATACATACACACATACTGAGGTAGAGCGGAGCGTGCGTGCTGGGGAGGGAGACGTCACTATCTCGCCGAGTGCTTTCCTGTCTGGAGTGGTGCTAGTAATGCTGCACTTTCCTTGGCGGGCAGAAGTTCGTGGGCCGGTCCCCTTCTAGTTATTAGCACTTCTATATGTGATCTTTAGAGCCTACTAACTAAAATGGGCTTGCGTACTGTACTGTACTGACTTGACTGACTTCTAATCCAACTTGGGCCACACACCCCCAGACAAATATTCACTTTCCCTTCAAGAGCTCTATTTATGATCCCATCGATCGCCGCTTCTTTGACCGGCGTTTTGGCTAAGCGTCTTCTTCTTTCTCCGTCTTCTACAGTATCTTCTTTATTGCTTCTCACCATCCCTCTGCCTCTGCCTTGTCGTCTAGGGACTCTCGTCTACATCTATATACCCGACGACAAATTTACCGTATTGTCGAGTCGATTCTGGGCCTTGGCATCGCAATACCCGAACGCACTGCGTGCTGCTATTACGACGCACACTGCATTACATACACGAGCCACACAAAAGTCTTGCTGTCTATCCGCCTACGAGGGCTACTCATATATTCCCTGCTCACCCACATTTCAACAATCTGCAACTTCCGCTTCCGCTTCTCCCATCACCAACGCCTATTCATCAGTAACACCAACCAGATCTTCATAATGCGTTTTATGACCCTTCTCAGCTTGGCCTTTGCCTTGACACCTGTATCAGCCTGGAAATACTTCCACGAGCCCGGTGGCAACCAACAGCTTGGCCACTACGATGCCCGCTACTTCAACGAAACTGTCGACTACGAAGAGCACCGAAAAGTGCTGCGCTATCTGGTTCGTTCCTACCTCCAGACCTTCCGCGAGCACAACGTAGAGACGTGGATTGCCCACGGCAGTCTGCTCGGTTGGTGGTGGAACGGCCAAATCATGCCATGGGACTACGATCTTGACGTGCAAGTATCGTCATCGACGCTATTCTGGCTCGGCAAGAACATGAACCGTACCGAGCACGAGTACCACTACGAGGAGGACGGCGAAAAGAAGAACAAACGCTATCTTCTTGATATCAACCCTTTTCACAGCCAACTCACCCGTGGTAACGGCCAGAACATCATCGACGCTCGCTGGATCGACATGTCCAACGGCATGTTCATCGACATCACTGGTCTCGCTGAGCGTAGCCCTGAACTAGCTCCTGGCGTCTGGAGCTGCAAGAACAACCACCGCTACAGAACCACCGATCTGTATCCCATGCGTCACTCCGAGTTCGAGGGCGTGCCTACCATGATTCCCTACAATTTCGAGCGTGTCTTGATTGACGAATACGGCGTCAAGGCGCTAGTGACCACCGAATGGCTCGGGTATGTCTTCGTCCCCCTTCCTCAACCCCCTTTCTCTATCATTGTTTGCTACCGTGATTTTCACCCAAGATCTCTTTTTGCTAACATATCTACGCTTCTATAGTCACCGCTGGTCTCCAGAGAACAAGGAATGGTTCAAGGTCCAGTAAAAAAAACCACTTTATTATCTTTTGTTTCATTGAACTAGACAATTCGACTGTTGATCGATGAACCCTGTATTTTGGGGCACACGACACCTTTACACGCGGCCAGGGCTCAGCTTTTTTTTTCTCTATTTCTTTCCGGTCTGGATCAGAGGGCGCTAGACCTGATTTTCGACCAACAGTTTGAAATCCTAGCTCAATTTTCCGGAGCTTCTGCTTCTTCAGTTGGCAAGCAACGAAGCCAACTTGTACATACGCCATCTCTCTTTCTTACTTTACTCTGTTTTACGGTGACCCACGGCGGCAAATTTTATGTTATTTTATCCTTCTTTATAGTCGAATTGGGTCCATTTAACCCCATTTCTCTTTTCTTATCTTTGGCTAGCGGGATTCCAGAAATTTTAGGAAATACTCAGGGGCGTTCTGGTATTTAGGGATGTTTCTTTCATTCACTTTTTTTCTGCTCTCTTTTGCTTATTATTCTTTCATGAAATCCTGTCTTAATACGACTTCATTCATCCATGGCTATCCGTCTGCTCGAACAGCGATGCCAGTATACAACTAAATTTGCTTCATTTTATACATAGTTATACTATTATAACGATATCAATTTCTGACCTTTTGATTTGACCTTTTCAACTCGTACTTTAGGTGTGTTTCGTGATCCTGTGTTGTGACATCAGAAGTGCATTAACAGACCAAGTAAATCTCCATTCGGGCGTTAAGATCCCGGCCGGCAGACTAGGCAGTTTTCGTGAAACTAAGCTTGATTTTGTGCCAAGCCCGCAACGGAACTGATGGGCCGTCCAACACTCCCTCTGACATGAAACTCAATGACAAGCTTGGCATCCAAACAGTATAAAGACGAAGTAGATCACTGAACCCGATATCCAATGTAATAGAGAGCCAATCTGTTATCTCTCTTCTTGTGTCTAGTGCCTGTCTTTCTCTTAGTGTACGGACGAAGGAGAACGTAAGCAGTTACGAGAGCGCGAGGTACCCTCATGAGACTCAAGACTCGCTCTAGTTCATGTTTGATTGAGATTTTTTTCCACGAGTTGGATAAGATTTGGGTGATGGTTCAAACCAATCGATAGTACAATCTGTACGCTAGAAAGCTTTGCTTTAGACCCTTTGTTCGTCCATCATTTCTACGGATAGGGCTTTGGAATAATTTTTCGGATATATACCCCCCCNNCCTGTTCCACCCTGCTGACGACAGCTTTTCCACTCAGGAAACGCAAAACTTCTGTGCTGTAACATCTATGGAGTTGGGCATCTTCAAGACAATTACGTGGTAGAATAAGTACCAAATCATACATAAACAAGTATAACAGGGCATGCGAAACACGCCATTTAAAAACTGGTGAATGTAAGAAAGTTCATGTTATTTCATGTATCAAATGAGAAAAAAAATAGCACCGGTGTTTATATAGATCATTACTTAACATCATGAAATGCTTGGAGTTCGGTATCAATCAGATCTCGAGGTCTAATGTGATCTCTTTAGGCAAATATTTCGTTTGCCACGGGTTGCACCATTGTAGATATCCCATCGAATAAGCATGATATCAAACTTCATGATGCGTTATCCGCATATGATATTGGGGCAGCTCAGAATATTTAAGAATCAAACAAAAAGCGACAGTAGCATTCAATACTGAGAGTCATTTCTCGGCTGGATTTCGGAGCAATTTTCTACTGATATACAATATTATCTTGATAGGTGGGCTGTTTTCTACTTATACTGTATATCATCGATGACGCAGTTGGTGATTTCTATATATATGACAACTAGTTTTCTATTGTGATTATTCAACCTAGTCAGATTGACTGACACCTCGACGCTAGAGTGTAGTCCATATAAGATACGAAGAATTATCCTAAACGAATGCGTCTTACGTTCTAGGATAAATTGGGAACATCAGGAAGTTGTCCCTCTATTATACGATATATACGGTCCGTAGATGTGCCAGGTACAATGCATATCTTCAACCTTGTTTCTACCAGCATACATACGTGTCTAATGTTTCAATCATTTAGCATTGTGAGTGCTTAGAGTAGCTATCTGTATATTCTAGAGTTATCTGATGCGGGTAAGATGCTCTCGAGTGTTTTGAACCACTTGCACTCTTGCAAACATTCATGGCCATGCAAACAAAATAAAGTGTCATAGAGTTTTTATGTGACCTTGATCTAATTGGAAAAATTGTATCCAAAGAGCTCTGCAAAACACTATTAAGTATATGATTGTAAAAACATATATATGCGTTTATATGTTTATATATAGTCTACCGAGTTGTCTCGACATCATTCGAAGTTGTCTTTGAGTCTGCTTCAGTCGCACTTGGAGTTGTAGCATTTGGCGTAGCTGCAGAACTCTGGGATGAAGATGAGATATCCGATGTGCTTCCGACATTATCTGTCTTATTTGAACCACCGCCTGCACTAGGACTTCGAGTTGTAGAAGTGCTACTAGTACCGATATTGCTAATATCTTTGCCATTACTGATGCCACTACTGCTAGCATTGGTGTTCGCAGCAGTTCGTGTAGTCGCAGGAATGACTAGATTGCGTGTAGCATTGAAGTTATCCACATGTTCCGCTTGTATCTGAAGTCTCTCTTGACGGATTAGTGCCGCTGGTGCTACGAGCTGCCGACGCTGTAATGCGCGAGCAACCCCTTGATCGTCGGTATCCTCCAAAATGAAATCACCCAGCACGCCAGACCTCCCGTCGAGGGTACGGAAAGTCGATGACTGCTCGACCTGCTCGAGTTGATTGCAAAAGTCCCAGAAGTCACGGTTGTGTTCGCTGAAGTGGTTGTGTGCAAGCTCGTGACATAGCGTCTGACAGATGGTTTTATAGTCACGCATACCATGATGGGTTTTGGTACGGAGGCATAGATGGATGATCTCACCGTTGTTAGTGTTGAGGCCGAGAGTTCGGCAGACGCCGCCCTCTGGTGTCACGGAAGGGTTCGTCTGTGGTTCTAACTCGGTGAGTAAGTGTACAACTAGCTCATGCTTCTTCATGACATGCCTGATGCCGATATCCTGTGACAGTCGCCACAGCAGTGCCGTTGCGCTAGCCGAGTTAGGTAGCCATTCCAGTGGTCTAATCGCACGGAAGGTAAAGCGTGAGTCGTCGGTCACCGGCCTTGGCGGCTTAGAAGCCGAGGACGATGTCGGTGTTGACGACCGAATGAGGGCCATCTGTTGCTTGTGAGCGTTGTGCTCCTTGGCATCTATCACGGTCTGTTGCTCCTTCTGGCTGGCGCACATGGGACGCAGTGTCTTGCCGTTGAAGCTATTGAGCAGAAGCTGGTCTGAGTTCTTCGCGGTGATTAACTTAGCGCCCGACACGAGCTTTAGCTTTTCCAGAAGAACACCGAGCTTGATGCTGAGGGCACTGATGGCCTCGGCCATTGTGGTCGTTTCATCACCGTCTTGCTAATACGTTTCCCCGCGATAAGTAACCGACAGCGAGAACGGCTTGGACTCAGTCTCCCTTATCGTAGAGTGTCTCTTGACTAGGGAATCAATGTGGTAGAAAGTGGGGGTGGGTTAGGCTTAGATGGATGGAGTAATGAAGGAAGAATGTATGTATAACAAAAACAACAGAAAAGGGACAATTCAGATCTAGTAATAGACGTTTGTTGAAACAAAGTAATATATCTTTATTTGTGCACAAGAAAGAAGATGGTGAGATCTTTAAGGCTGCAATTAATAGTCTAAACACCAACTGTTTTGCGGTGCCACTTAATCTTTAGCAAGGGCCCTCTATTAATAGTAACCAGGCTTTGTTCCTCGTGTAGGAATAACATCGGCTAATCCCAAGCTACATATTCTCGGTAATTCGAAGCGTAGACCCACACTAAGTGCTTATGGGCAAACCGAAAAGAACTCTAAAAGTCAAAGCTACAGCCAAAGCGATAGCCATATCGAAGACTTGCGTCGCGGTTTTGGAACGCCGCAAAAAAGGACAGCTTATAGTTACAATTGACATCTGTGAATCTACTGAAACGCTGCCAATCCACGATCGAGCATCGCCCTATCCCTTGGTCAGCATCACATAGCGCGTCGACAACAATTCCTAGTCTTGTTCTTTTTCTCTTCTTGTCTAGGACAAGCTTCTTCTTCATTTGTCTTTCCTTGTTAACAACGCCACCGCAACCACAATTACAACCTCACATCACATCTAGCATCACAAATCGACAGTTTCCCACACACCTCACCGCACACCAACAGCCTGTCATGTCATTGAACCTGTTCCGCATTGTTGCGGATCTGTCGCATTTTGCGTCCATTATCATTCTCCTACACAAGATGCGAGAGCTCAAGGTGCGCTTCATTCCGAATTCAGAGTGCCCAGGATCACCATGATATGCCGAATGCTAACCAACATCCTTGCCCTATTTACAGAGCTGCTCTGGCATCAGCTTCAAGTCTCAAGTCCTCTACTGCCTTGTCTATCTGACCAGATATCTCGGTACGTCAGCCAACTTCTAATCCTTCTACTCGGTTGCGCAATATTTTCGCCGTTCAACAGTGATGCGCCTACACAGTCATTGACTTTATTCCAAGTCTCGCCCTAAGCCCTAACTAACTCCGTATCTAGATCTTTTCTGGACCCGTAGCCCGTACAACTTTCTGTTCAAGTGCCTTTTTATCGGCTGCCAAGGCTACATCATCTACCTCATGACCAATTCGTACCGCCCAACCAATGACCCGAACCTCGATACCTTCCGTGTGCAATACCTGCTGGGTGGTGCCCTGATCCTCGCCATACTGTTCCCCCACTTCTATTCTTTCGTCGAGATTATGTGGACTTTCTCCATCTGGCTGGAGAGTGTTGCTATCCTGCCACAGCTGTTCATGCTGCAGCGTACCGGCGAGGCCGAGACTATCACTACTCACTACCTTTTCGCCCTGGGTATCTACCGCGCGCTGTACATCCCCAATTGGTTCTGGCGCTACCTGACTGAGGATCCCTCAACTTACCACACTGACTGGATTGCTATCATTGCCGGTATCGTCCAGACTGTTCTGTACAGCGATTTCTTCTGGGTATACTACACCCGTGTGCTGCAAGGCAAGAAGTTCAAGCTGCCTGTGTAAATCGCTACTAAAAGGCATTAAGCCGTCACTAGGCGAAACTAAACTTACTCAGAAATGAAATTTGGAGCTTTCAAGTCGACTCACCCCGTAGGAACGTCTCTTGGTAATTCTAGAATATATACTTTAAGTTACTTGGACGCATCAAACTCTGTCGCAAAGCCGTGTGGGGTCTGACATCAACACCACATGTTTGAAATCATCAGGAACTATGAATTGCAGGAGAAGTACTTTTTGGGCCTAGTGATATCTGAAGCGCAAGTGAAAATGATATGCTGTCGCCAGCGTCCAGTTGTTTCAACTACATATATAAATAAGTTCAACATATGATAAGTCATGTGTTCATTCTAGGAACAATTGCCCTGCAGCCACTGTGTACAAACACCATATTCTTTTGCACGGGTACATAATCAACAAGTACAATAACAGATTATAGGCACCGTCTAATAAATGAGCTTTGAATTTATGTAATCAACGAACGTGGACTATCATAGTGAAATATTCTGTTATTACTTGTGCCACACTCTCTCAAAGTGGGCTTACGCCACATTAAGCGCCACGTTAATGCCGCAGGCAAGCTCCCTAGCACAAGCAAATCAGAGCAGTTGCGCATCCCGCTGCTACCTATTTGAGCCAAAAGAACCAGAATGGCCAGGCTGAGCTTACGGCCTTGCATAGCACAACGTTAAGCTTAGTACTCGGACTGCTCTGAATTACCCTCTCTCTGCCAACCCACCTTCGGTCCCAATAACATCGCGAACCTCCAATACCACCACTTTTTTTTTCTTGCTGTCTTTTGCTACAGCCCATCAAACAAAGCCTTTTCTTTCCTCTCATCTACGCCAGGCGCATTGATTTCAAATCTTGGCTCATTCCGGCTATCTCATCGACTTCTACCTGTTAACATATCTTCCATACACACAACATGGCCGGCGAGTCAAGCAAGGGACAGAGCTCCCGGAAAACCGAGATCAAGACTGAGTCTGAATATGTCGCCATCTTGTCGACCCCTCCAACGCTGACGGCGTCTGAGGCGGACACCCGTGAATATGAAGAGGCTCTTCTAGGTTTGGGAGGGCTGTACCGGGATCAACAGTGAGTCTCTCTATGCACGATGCATGCATACATCCCACCATGCTTTACTCCGTGAGCCATTGCTAACGCCCAAAAAGTCAGACAGACAAGATCGTCAGCCTGATCAACGAAAGCCGGGTAGTACTCTCTGATTTTGCAAAGGCAAAAACCGCGAAGCTGGGTAAGCCTTATCCCCCAGCCAATTGCCCTCTAACTGCCTTGCAGGTGTGAAAGCTCAGGACGTATATACTAATGCCTTGTCTACAGTCAAGGCTCTGCTGGACCTTTTCCAGGACATCCCTAACACAACCGACCTTCAGATCGACGTCACCAAGTCATGCATAACCTGGGCTACCTCGCAACGCCGCAGCTTCCTCCGCCAGAGTCTCGAAACGCGTCTAGTCAGTCTATACATGGCCAAGCAATCCTACTATGAAGCTCTCAAGTTATGCGAAAGTCTGCTGCGCGAGCTCAAGCGTCTCGACGATAAGCTGATGCTTGTCGAGGTGCAGCTGCTCGAATCAAGAACTCACCATGCCCTCGGCAACGTCTCCAAGGCCCGCGCATCGCTGACCAGCGCCCGTACCAGCGCCGCATCAGTCTACACACCACCACGTATCCAGGCCGATCTCGATATGCAGAGTGGCATGCTTCACGCTGAAGATCAAGACTTCAACACTGCTTTCTCATACTTCATCGAAGCCCTAGACGGCTATGGACAGCAAGAAGAGGTTACTAAGGCTACTGCCGCCCTACAGTACATGCTGCTGTGTAAGATTATGCTCAACCAGGTTGACGACGTTAACCAGCTCATGGCTAGCAAGCCTGCGCTCAAGTACGCCAGCTCTAGCCTAGAGGCTATGAAGGCCATTGCGCGCGCACATGCATCTCGGTCTCTGGAAGAGTACGAGCGTGCACTCATGACATACCGCCAGGAACTCGGTAGTGATGCGTTTGTACGCAGCCACCTACGCAGATTGTACGACAACATGTTAGAGCAGAACCTTATTAAGGTTATCGAGCCCTTCTCACGTGTCGAGATTGACCATATCGCCAGTATGGTGGGCCTGGATACTCAGCAGGTCGAGCACAAGCTGTCTCAGATGATTTTGGACAAGGTCATCATTGGTGTCCTTGATCAAGGTGCAGGCTGCCTGATCATCTTTGACGAGACACATCGTGACGAGACTTACGATGCGGCTCTAGCAACAATTGAGAAGCTGAGCAACGTGGTGGATCTCCTGTATCAGAACCAGGCTTCACAGCTGGAATAAAGACTAGTAAACCCCTTACTAAACTAGATACAAGTAGGAGTTGTTGGTTTTTTTTTTCACATACAAAGATAATATCAATACAGCGTTATGACTATACAAACAGATTGAGTAACCAAAAAAAGCCAGTTGCTTTAGTATTCAAATGATGGATGATATTTAGCGTGTCTAAAACTAAGGCTATATTCCCTGGGTATCTAAGCTATAAAGGCAAAAGAGAAGAAAAGAAAATCGAGTGATAACTCGACTCTTCTGAATCATAATAATCCATCTACTAAACCAAAAATAAGGAAATCAAAAAGAAAACCACCCACCGCCTATGATGTACCCTAGAAAAGAAGCATTACTCATGTTACCTAACAAGATAAAGCTAACGATTCTTAAAAAAGCCCAAGCAATCCCAATAATCAAATGTCTTAATACCGGCTATCTCTTCAAATGATTGTAAATTGTGTAGTGTTAAAATAACATGGGTATTGAGAAGAATAAAGACTAAGAAGTAATGACAAGCTAGAACGAAAATGATACAAGTTTAATTTAATATGGTAAAAAAAAAAACAGATGTACCAAGCCAATAATGAAGATATAAGACAAATATTTCTTGTCAAAAATGATCTTCGATACGAAAATATAGAAGGTGAATCGAAGAAGAAGATAGAGAAAGGAAGATGTGGATGAAGAAAAAAATGAGTTGTTTGATTTCATTCGCAAATTGCCAACTAGTTTTTGTTTAGTTTTCTATTATATGAGAATAGAAAAGAACAAAAAAAATATAAAAATAGAAGAAAAACTAAGAGAGGTATCGATAGATATAAGAAAAAGAAAATGCAATCGAAAGGATATATTTTGTGGCCGTAAAGGATTCGTGAACATGGAAAAGAGCAAAAGCGTGTAAAGAAAGATATTTATTCGTTTCTCTTTTTTTGTTGTTTATTAGAGTTTCTTTTTTTTTCTTTCAAAATTGTCATCTTTGTAAGAAAGAAGGTACTAAACGCTGCCACCACGATGTAGCTTCATCTTGTTGAGCCAGAGTAATTGTCGGTAAACTATTCAGTGGGGGCAATTTCCGACGACGCTGACGAGGTTGCTGCTCTTGTTGTTGGTGCTCTTCATCTTGCGTCATCTCTTGATTACGACGTTTAGGAGGCCGTAGGTTCATCTGCTGCTGCTGCTCGAGTAACCATTCTTGTTGACGAAGTTCATCTGCTTTGACGATGGCGTAGACACGCTTAGTGACTTCCTGGACGGTCCAGCCAGGCACATCGCCCATGAAAGCGTCAAGGGCATCGGCGTGTTCCTGAGTCATAACGAGAGAGTAGCCACCGCCCGTGATGGTCTGGCCAACGATGGGTGTCGATTCAGAAGGTCGGTTGTAGAAGGCGGAGAAGTAGAACAGACGAGTGCGCCGGATCTTGACTAGATAGCGTAGATGGCGCCAGTGATCACTAGTCCATGCTGTGCGGGAAAGGTTCATCCGCGGCGGGAGAATCACAGTGGGCGATGAGCTGACACTCGAAGGTGCGCTAGGAGATGTGGCGTGGTGTGGAGTTGGTGTGGACGGCTCGAGATAATGATAGGATGCCGAAGCTTTCTGGGCTTCAGAAGCAGCGTTTTGAGGAGTGAAGAGACTGGCAAGACGGCCAAAGCGGGGTTTCTGTTGTGGTAGAGATTCCTCAACGGTAGTCATCTCAGCATCCCCATCCTCGTCAGTAACAGACTGGTCAGTAGAATCTTCGTCGGACTCTATCTCGATGACTTCATGCTGTGGCTGTTCTTCTTCTTCGTCTTCGTCTTCGTCGTCATCTTCTTCTTCTTCGGAGACTTCATAGTCAGGGTCCGTCTCCTCGCCCACGTCTCGTTCTATCGGCTGATGAACGAAGCCACCAACAGGCGGCGCAAGAGTAACGGGGGGGTGAATGCCGACTTGGCGCCTAGTAGGAGTCAGATCGGACTCTGCAAATGGGTCTTCACCAAGCGCTTCGGAAATCTCACGCTCACGACGGGCGCCTTCCAAGGCCTGGCGCTCAAAGTTCTTCAGTGCCTCAGCTTCGCGTGCCTCGCGCTCGATACGCTCTTGGTCTTCGACAGTGCGCGCACGTTGGCGTTCCATGCGCTGTCTTTGCTGTTCCATAGGGCTCAAGGCGCTGCTATTAAACTCAACCACGCGCCCGGGAGTGCGACCCTTCATGGGAGACCGGAAGCAAGACTTGGTGGGCGACATGGCGCGATGCTGGGAGTAGCCCGGTGGCTGAGGCAGAGGACGGACGTCTGAAGGAGACTCCTTCATAACCTTGGATGTCTGTTCCTGCCAGCGCGAGATATCGTCGCGCGAAAGCTGCATCTGCGGCGGTGTCTGGGCATGTTCGGAATTCATAAGCAGCTGGTGGCGCAGAGGTGTCGAGGGACGGCTGGTGGGCTTCTCGTCTTCAACGTCTTCGTCAGATGCAATGGCAGCGTCACTTTGCGCGTCATTGTTGTTGTCGTCCTCTTCAATTGACTTGGCGATGCCGGAGTGCGAGTAGTCGTCGTCGCGATTGCTTGCGACTTCCTCTTCGTCTTCGTCGACCGTGTCTTGGCGATGCAAATGGCTTTGATCGATGGTGTGCGCCATGCTGTGGTTAAAGAAAGATACGTCGGGCTGTTCGTTTGTGGGCGACGGCGAGCGCGAAACTTCGGTGACGCGAGTGGGAGGGCGGAAGCGCTTAGCGGCGGCGGTTCTGGAAAGACGTGTGTTGCGCTGTGGTAGCGACGGGAACATGGAACTCGTAGGCAGAACTCTAGACTGTCCGCTGACAGCTTCTTCGTGATCTTTGTCGCCGTCTTCGTCTTCGTCAGATTGTTCTTGCGTGGTTCCGGGGTATATGCGGGAGGCATCGACAGCCACGGCGGGTGCGGTTTTGCGGGCAGACTCGAAGGAAAACGAGAGAGGCGAGAAAAAAGTGCTAAGATCAATGGGGCCAGGGCGTTGAGCGGTACTGGGCTGGGACGAAACTGCAGGGGTTGCTGCATCAATTAGTGCTGGTGAGCTGGGCTGTTGGCCCTTGCCCTGACCCTTGCTAAAGCCCTGACCCTGGCTGTCCTTGTTCTTGTTGTTCTTCTTCTCAACCTCTTCCAGGCGCGCTTTTTCAAGCTGCTCGAGTTTTCGGCGAAAAAATGCGGTCTTTGTGGGTGCTGGCGACGTCTCGTCCAGCGGATCCTGACTGACGATGCCGCTACGCTGTCGTCCAATCATGGGTCTATACTGCGGCAAGCCCCAGCTTTCAGACCCCTGCCCATACAGCCCTTCCTGTCCCAGATTCTGACTACTGCCGCCCGCCTTCTGTAGCTGAGATGTCGGGGCTGCTGGCGTTGTAGAATCAATCACGGCCTTGTTGCGCAACGAAGGCAGGACTTGGGCTCCGGACAAGACGCTGCTCTCCTCGTAGTTTTCAAAAGACAATGTGCGCTTATTCGTGCCATTGGACACCTCTGGGGTGTGTCCAATCGCTGTAGCGTTCAGGGCATCTGACGAACGATCGGCCTCGACAGCCCAGAGATCCTCGTCTTCTTCCTCGTCGGCAACAGGAGGCAGCCGAGAACTTTTAAACTGTGCGGTCCGCTGAGCGGATGCCTCGCTTGCTGCTGCTGCTGCTGCTTTTTGTACCGACCGTGAAGGATCCGTGGTCCATGATACGTCTGCAACATGTTCCTCTTCTGTAGCTAGAGTCGGGGCAGGAGCCACTCTGCTAGATACTGAAGCCACCGAGGGTGACAGTGACGCGGCATGACGCACGCGGCCAGCACGGCGGAAAGAAGCTGTGTTGTTGGCGGCCTGGGCAATCTTAAAGACGCTATCGTCGTGTTCAGACAGAGCAACGGGGCTCGTGGGGTTAGGAATCCCAGATGGGGGAACTGAGCTACGTCCCTGGCCGAAGACAAGCGGCGGGTTTGGCGCAGGGACAGGCAGGTCAGCAGTCTCTTCTTGCGATTGGCCTTGAGACTGGCGATGGCCCAAGGGGGAAGAACCACCCCGGAAAGGAGATCCCAGTGCGCTACGAGCTGCCGGCGAAGACTTCTCAGTCGTTACCGTCTGTAGGACGCGTCCAGCGCGAACAGCAGAGTTAAGTGCAGGGCGTTCAACAGAACGTAATTCTGGTAGCTTTGGCGAGCCTACTGGCGTCAGACTGTCATTTCCAGGCTCGACGGCAGGTAGTGACAGACGACGGGACGACTGATGGACCTACATTATTAATGAACAATAGTAGTTAGCAAACATCCTTGTCAATATGCAGCGGTTATTATCATAAGTCAGCTGCACGCTCAGACGAAATGGTCAGCATACCTCAGCTGGAGCTTGTTGCACGTTTTCTTGCGCCTTTTGGACGGGCAGTGTTTGCGCCGGTGCAACGCTTCCCAACACAGACTTTTCAAGCATAGTAGTATTATCATGGTTTGTTAGATCGACAAGATTCTGAGCCTCCGACTTCTTTTTCTCTTGCTCCTGCTGCCTTTGCTGCAATAGTTGCCGTCCGATGAAGGTCGGTGGCTTGCTTGGAGTTGGATCCTCAGCATCTTGTTGAAGCTGTTGCTGGCCCAGCCGGGGAAGTGTCAGAGGAGTGGTAGACTCCAATTGACCATTATATTCGCCGTTCTTAGAAGCTGCTCTGACAAGGAATGGCTCGGATGGCGTAGTCGAAGAGTCGTTGTGTTCCTCTGCTGCTGAGGGCAAAGATTTGCGGGGCTTTCTCCGAGCAGCAGATGAAAGAAGCGTGCCAAGGTTTTGGGACAAGGTCGCTTTGGCTTCTGGCGTCTTCGCAGTACGCATGGCCTCGCGAGTCAGTAGTTGCTGGCTCAGCGAGGGCGGCTTACGTTGGCGTGGCGTCAGAGTACGACCTAGCATCGGGCTCATCATGTTGTAATTTAGTGAAGCGGCAGCGGCTGCGGTGGCGTTCTTTGTAGCAGATTTAAGTAGAGGCGAGTTGCCAAACCTGATCAAAGGCGAAGACAGGCGAGGAAGCTCCTGTATCTGGGCCGCCTGGCTATCTTCTTCTGTCTCTTCAACCACAGTATCCAAGTGCGTGTTAGCTCGAAATGCAGGTGAGCCAAAATTACTAGAGTTTTCTTGTTCGCGGTCTCGTCTCAACGATTCTAGGGTACGATGTATGGCCAAATTGGTCGTTTCTCCAAAGTCATTACGGGAATTCAGAGGCAAGCTAGTGTCAATGTGCAAAGAGTCCGGTAAAATCATGCTGAAGTCCTCGTCGTGACGCATGTGCGAGCTAGCAGACATGGCCTCTGACATTGGGTCGGAGAGCACATCAGGATGAACTGTTGGGGGTGGAGGCAGCATAGGAGATTCCGAGCCTGACTGGCGTTCGAGGGCCAAAGACGTGACAGTTCGTACGTCTTGTTCAGGCTCATGTTCCAGTGCTGTCTGATTATGGCCTTCTGTCGTTGATGCCAGCAGTTCTTCTTCGGCTTGGTGTTTATTTTGGGCCTCGGATTCTTGTGGCGCATCAGAGTATAAATTTTTGTGTTGTTCGTGTACAAATTCGATATCTTGCTCTTGCTCGTAATTTTCATGTTCAGATCCAGTATTTGACTCTCGTTCGTGAAATGGCACGTAGTCCTCATCATTGATTGGTGTTGGGTCTCGCTGTGGCTGCGGCTGCGGGCCGTCCGATTCTTCCGATTGGCGCATTTCGGGCTCCTCTAGTGTGTCTTGCTTTGGCTTTTCTTCGTCTTCGTGTAGCAAATCTTCTTCGTGTGGAGGATTGCGGTCTACCTCGTTCTCGACGCTAGGAATGATGTCGGCGCTTGAGTTACGAGTAACTCTTCGCGACGTCCGGAAGCCAGTAGAAATGGGCTGACGGTCGATATTGTCGTCATCTGATATATTGTCCAGCCATAAATCGCCGTCATCGTTGTGTTCAGAGTTTACAGTTGTCGTATCAGTAACTGCAGGCTCTCCATGTTGCACAAATGAAGTCTCAGCAATGGTTGGAAGACTATGTCTCAATGAAGCACGATGATCAGGCGACACTGATGCGTCTGGAGTAGATTCGAGAAACAAGTCAGAGAATGACTGCGCGGAAGGCTTCGTGCTGCGCGCTGGTGTAGGTCTTCTAGGCGTAGATTTTCTAGGCGTTGGCTTTCGTGGTGTTCCACGGCGCTTAGTGCCTGGGGTATCAAGGTATTCGTCGTCTCGAAGGCGCTTGATGGCTCGGCGAGAAATCTCGGGTGTATCAGCAATTGGGATCATAGTCGTCGTGACGTTCATGGTCATTGTGGGTTCATCACCGGCGGCACTGGCGCCAGAGTCCACCGGCGTTGGTTGCGGTTGGGCGTTTCTCTTTGATCTAGAGTTGCGGAACATTGAATCTTGGGAAGGCGGCGGTAGGATCATGGACCCGGCATCTGATTCCTCTGAAGCTGCCTTCTTCATTGAAGGTGTACGTCTGCGTTCAGATCTACGAGTGGGTGTTGCCTTAGCCTTGGGCATTGGGGTGGTGCCCAGATCGAAGTCATCAGTGGTGGTGCTAGCAAGATCAGAGATCATGACGCTGTTCCGGGCAGCTCTAAAAGCAGAGGGTGTTGATTTGCTAGGCGTTGCGCTCTGCTGGCGAGTGATGCGCCCAGTGTTCATAGGTGTCGTCTCTCGGCGGGAAGCACTGCTTGAGGCTCTTGGGCGACGTGGGGTCCCGGTCACACGGGTGGACGTCTCATCTTCGCCCTTGAGGGGAACGCGCTTTGATGAGCGCAGCGTAGGTGCCATTTCTATGGGCGACGAGGGCTCACTTGAGGAGGCAAACAGGCGGCGGCGGAGACCAGTGGCAGCGGCGTCAAAGTCGTTGGCCTCGACGGTCACAAGAAGACGCTGTGGCGATATATCGCGGCCGACATCCAGTTCAAAGGTTTGTTTGCGCGGCGACGATGGTGGGCCAATCTCGCGTGAGGAGTGTCGTCGGGATTTGGCGGCGGAAGCAGGTCGTGGCTTGCGGGCTGATGAATAGAGGTTATATTGGTGGCGACTATATTGCTGTTGTTGTTGGCTCTGAGGTTGCGAATAGTCGACGGCGCGTCGCGATGCTATCGAACTCGCTGATAGAGGCGGCGGAGGATATTCAGAGTCGGAATTGAGAGGGTCAGGAGAAGAAAATCTTTCGATCTCGTCAAAATCGAGAAAGGCCATGACTGCAAAGCACTCGCGAGCCTAAAGAAGGCTCGATAGGATCTGGTAGGGCAACGGGCATCCAAATATCGAAATATCAAGCTATCCAAAAACTAAACAGAAGGCGCCAGTTTTTTGTGGGCGGTCAGGTTGAGGGATTGCCTAAACGATACAATTGTACATACAAAATGTTCTTAATGCTGGTGTTGTCGTGGAGAAGGTACGGGCAGCTAATTGTGGGTACCTGACTAAAAATCAGTCCAGCGCACTAAAAAAACAATACTAAAACTAACAGATTAATGAATTAAAAAAAAAAAAATTAAAAAAACAGCAACGCGGCAGAATAGGGAAGGTCCAGCAGTTCAAGCACTAAAAGATACAGGGCTTCACCTCAGTTGTAGTTTCGGTATTAGTGAAAGAGTTAGGCTACAATATACAATACAGTAGATACACAACGCAGCACGACAAGAAGACCCTGTCTGGGCATTTTTTTTTGCACTGCAAGCAAGCATCAAGTTAGGCAATCTAATTATTGCTATGTATGTACATATCTCCGGCAGCTTTATTAAGTGTTGTCCAGGTTTTTTGATGCGCTGGCGATCCGCAGCTTCTGCAGGCATTTCACAAATCCAGGGCTTCTTCTCTTTAGCTCCAACACGCTCATGATCTCATTGCGCACTATTCCCAATTTATACTGCTACCCCTGTAGCCCCAAATAGTCTTCCGGAAATTCTGCGTCTGTTGCTGTTCTATTAAGTCCTGTCCCATTTAGGCATAGCTGATCCTTTTTTGTGTTTCTTGACTTTCATGGATTAACAGACCCGCTTTTGCCAGCTGGCGCTCGTCTATAGAGCTACGTGAAGGCCTAACGAATAAAAATGCAATTCAACTTCGATTAACCCTTGTATTATGTCCACTAACCCTTTCGGCTACAACCAGCACTTGAATCACATGTTTACCAAACCAGCAAGAGATGAGATGACGGTGTTAAGCCAAGACTTTCGGGCTGCGACGTTTTGATTTAGCCAATCAGCCGACGTCAAAATCAAAAAGTCCACAGGCTCGGCTGGCCCCCCGCCCAACTTGTGAAATTTCACAAGCAGGTTAACCCCAATTAAGCTAAAGTTTGAGATGGGAAGCTATCAGAGTAAGCTTTAGCTCTTCCAGCAAGGGGGAGGGGATTTAGAGGAAGAAGAGACAAGCTTCTCCAAAGCTGGAGACTGTCTGTCCGCTAGTTAGTCAAAGTTAGGACGCTTTGCTTTTGCTTTTCTTTTTTTTTTTTGCGCCGCGAGACCCAAGCCTAGTATGTAGTTTGCGCTTGTGGTGTTTATTGCCGACTTCTTAGGCTTGTTATCTTTTGACCTCGGCTCAATTGATGGCTTGACTTGTGAGGATCCGTGCAAATCGAGAACATAACGTATAGAAAATACCAACAACATGTCCTTAGGTAAAGCCAGTCGCTCGTCGATAAAAGTAAGGGCAAAGATCGATGCCGAACTCGTAGGCACGCTGCTGAAATCCGGGGAAACTCTTGGTCCCTGGCGTATTTTTTTCTCTTTCTTTTCTTTTTGCTTTCTTATAACAAAAACATATCCTGCTGCCACATGTTTCTATTGAACTTTCTTACATCATCGCAAGCCATCAACATCACAAATACTGCTATAATCATCCGCCGTCGTGCATTAATTAATCTGCACCAGCGCACCTCATCATCGCCAGCTGTAGTCGCCAGCCATTTTGCCGGTACAACTTGTTTTGCAACCTGACCGTCTAGATCACAGATAGCCAGGTCGTTGAGTTGTGCGCAGTTGTGTTGTAACATCGCATCGACTTATTTTTTTTTTCTCCCCTTCTCTCGTCTTGCTTCTGCTTATTCCATTCTCGCCTAACAACCTTTACCTAACCGCCCAACATGGTCGCTCCTTCAAAGCCTGTCATGGCGCCAGTGCCTCCCAACGACAACGTCGCGCATGCTTTGGCCGGTTCAGGCGGTGGCCTCCTATCGACGGCCCTAACGTAGGTCATCATTCTTTGCCCTATCTCTCTCTTCCTTCATCTCAATCAAAGCAACATGATGTGCTGTCTCGATCGTCTTGGTCGGCTCAATATATCGATATTGGGCTCGCATGCATGGTACCCGGATTGCCCTTGCAGTCGGCCATGCTGGCTAGCCGCTTCGTCCCACATACATTAGTCATGCCATGCAACACTCTCAGCAGCCCTATATCTACTATCTATCTACTGCCTATCCTAATCTACCCTCTTCCAATACGAAGTTGTGATTCGCTATTTTCACCCTGGTAGTATGCTGCCAACAATGCTGACTCTCACTATTCCAGCTACCCGTTGATGACACTGTCGACTCGTGCCCAAGTCGATTCGCGCAAAGCCGATAGCACGTTCTTGGATGCCGCAAAGAAGATCATTGCCCGTGAGGGTTTTGGTGGCCTATACTCTGGCCTTAACTCGGCTCTATTAGGCATCAGCGTCACCAACTTTGTCTACTACTACTGGTACGAATGGTCCAAGACTTTCTTCGAGAATGCTGCCTTACGCGCCGGTCGTCCTAGCCGTCGCCTGACAGCTGGCGAGGCCATCTTGGCCGGAGCCTTTGCCGGTTCTGCTACAGTCATCATGACGAACCCCATCTGGGTCGTCAACACTCGTGTGACCACACGCAACCAGCTGGAATCCTCCGTAGAGACCCCCAAGCTCACCGCACCATCAGACACCGAAGCCCAGGCTGAGACTCCGGAAGCCGCTGCTGTGCTGACACCCTCACCAGCACCGCCGCGCGCTAAGAAGAATGCCGGCGCCATTGCTACCTTGATCGCCCTGCTTAAGAATGAAGGCCCCGCCGCCCTATTCTCCGGCGTTGTGCCTGCTCTTGTGCTCGTCATCAACCCTATCTTGCAGTACACCCTGTTTGAGCAGTTGAAGAACATGATCGAGCGTCGTCAGATCAAGTTTTCACCCAAGATCGCCTTTTACCTCGGCGCCCTTACCAAGTTGTTTGCTACTGCCGTAACTTATCCTTACATCACTGTCAAGGCCCAAATGCACGTGGCCCAGCGTAAGGACGAGGGTATGTTCGCGGCTATCCACAGAGTCGTCAAGGCTGAGGGCTATGGTGGCCTGTATAAGGGTAAGTTTTCATACAGATTTGCACGAAAGAATACCATACATCGAATAACACAACTAACTCATCATTTCCATTAGGTATCGGTCCCAAGCTTCTACAGAGCGTTCTTACTGCCGCATTCTTGTTTGCTTTCAAGGACGTCTTATACGAGCGTATTGCGCGTGCGCGCATGAACCGTGCCGTCAAGGCTTAATCATTCTATCCAGTATGGATCTAACCGGAACGTGACTCCGAGTTTGGGGGTGCAAAGCTCTAGGCATTTGCCTCATATCAACAGCAACCAGTTTTACAGTTATATCAACACAGTACAGATCCAAACGAAGAAACCTTAGTGTTCAATATAAACACAAATATACAAACACCCACAGACAGACAGACAGATATCAACATGCAGCAATTTCTTGATTAGAAAGCGAAGAAATCTATGTTCACCAAGACACCCCCTCCCTCTACAAGGAAACAACGGATATGCGCAGATGATGTGTCACCAGTAATGAAATGCAGTTTAATTAGTCTATAGTTTCAATACCATTTTATTTTTGTTTTCATGCACCTCCGCTAAATACACATATGCTAGATGTCGACAAGACAAATGCTATCATCCACCTACAAAGATATGATATATGCTATTCCACCACAGTGACTTCTGGAACAAGCCAGACTCCTGCATATATACTGTCCTCAGGACTTGGCACAGTAGCTCTAGTCTTTTTACCAGAGCTAGCCGCTTTTCTCAAAACATCCACCACTTCACGAGATGCGGTGATTGCTTTATCGACAGCTGAAAGCTTATCCTTTTGTAATTCATGTGACCCATAGGCGAATACAGGCTGTTCCAAGATCTTCTGTAGCTTTGCTAACGAGACCTTGGCCTTACCAAGAACTAGGTCGGCATAGTCGTACAGTTGTTCTGTTTCTAGCTCTGCCCACTCTTCAGACTGCTTGAATTCGTCATATGTCTGCGTCTTGACCGTCGACAACAAGAAAGGACGCATGCGGAGTTCGTACCGTAACTCGTCACTACTGCATGGGTAGCGTGGTGACACAATGGCATTGGTACGGATTAGGATGGTGTAGATGGCGCGTAGAGCACATGCGACTTGTGTTCGTAGGGAACACTCTTGTGAATATACTACAGTCATGGTCTCATGCTTTAGTTTATGTGACGTTTGCTCGACAAGCGCCGTATGTGGCCGGAAAGAGGCAACGAGCTGTTGCAGTTGCTCGGAAAGGGTGGAGAGATAGTAGTACATGGCGCCCATTTCATGCTTGTAGTAAATGTCTAGTTCAAAGCCAAGTTCTACAATCCATATCATGACTCTGAGTTTATACATCTTAGCCCACGTTGTCAGTGGTCTCCACGAGCTGTCATAGTTATTTAGATCGATATCTGGCATTGGCTTGCGCTCAGTGCCGACGATGATGGGTGAATAGAGAAGCTCAAGAATACGGTGGTCATACATATCCGCCTCAATCTCTAACATATCCCAATCTTTGGCAACATGGAAAAGTGTTCGGCGTACTCTGCAGCGGTTCTGACATAAACTTCTATATATGTCGAGATAGCACTGAGCTGCACGTACGCGGAAGGCTTCCATTTGCTGGCAAAGATGGTAGCGCGCATCGTTGGTATCTTCGATATAGTCGTTGATGGGACTCAGCAATGGGCTCGACGGTATGACAAATATGCCAAGGTCATCATCGATCAGTTGCCGCACGCTGATAGTACCAAGTACGATAAGATCTTTGAAGAGATATCGTTGTAGGATTGTGCGGATAAATACCGGTGGTGTTGGCTTTTTGGCTTGAAACGCTAGCACAAAGTTCTAAAAGATAAAGTCAATATCGTGGAAAAAGGAAGCATGCTTGTAGTTGAGATGATTGACACATACTTGGACAGTAAGTGGATCTGAATAATCAAGGACATCGGCGACTTTGAGACCGTCGTTGAAAAGCTGTAAGAGATGGGCAGAGCCAGCCTCAAACCCAATGTTTACGGTAGGACGAGGCGGCATACTCGTCGATAACTTTTGTTGGAGTTTTCCACTGAAAGCTTCAGGATAGTCCTGAGCCATGGAATGAGTGTCTATGATGGTCTTTACGACAGGCATACCGAGACTCCAAGCTCGTTTAATTGCACGTGGTTCCTGACGATATTGAGTCATGCTTATGGCTTGCAAAAGGTATATACGAAGCAATAGTCTGACTTCAAGAGCGGCATAGAGCTGCTGATCCTTGGCTTCTTTGAATGTTTGAAGGTATTGACAAGCCTCTTCTAGCTCGTATATAACTGATTCAATGGGGATATGCTCGAGAAGGGTCCGTTTATAGGTATTGGTGACAAAGTCTTCCTCCTGTGTAATGTTAGTATACTGTTAACCAAGCCAGTAGTGTGTTCATGGACGAAAGTGATTAAACCTGCCTCATAGTAGTGCTCCTGGTTGATATGGTCGTTGACCATGCTACACATGCGGATCATTCCGACGCAGTAGGCCCGAAGGACAGACACCATGGAAGGATCGCTATCGATGAGGGCATAAGAGAAGTGCGCTGTCCGGATAGACGACGGCGCAGCAACCAGCAGTTGGTCGATATAGTGGCTTGTGAACACAGTTAGAGCTAGGGGATAGCCTACGTGCCAGGCCATCTGTAACGATAAAGTTAATACCACTGAGTGTGCCCGTGGAAATCGGTATGGTCTGTACTCACCTCATGGCTGATAAGCTGGTCTATGATGCCGATAACCTGCTGGGGCGACAGATCCTGTTCAACATCAAATTTAGGCTCGGGCTTGGTGGCAGCCTCAGCGCAGTTGATGTCCATTTTGGGATCCATGATCTAGACTCGAAGCAAGGTATACTATTGATCAGCTTCATTGCCCTGTGTTGCTGATACGAAGATAAACGCAACGTACCTCGAGCGCCGCTACGGAGTCGAACAAGGTGAAGGCGCCATCTTTCACGATCTCACCAGGCTTCATTTCTGTATTCCTGGTATTAGCGCTTTCATTATCACTAGATAGACAGCTGAAGCTAGTGACATATGGAAATGAATAGCAACAGCGGGTGTTTGGGTAGCTTTAGTGGCCGTGATAGATATTACATCACTGTCACTTAGTGGGGTGACACATGCACTATGGCCCGATATGAATAGAACAAGGAGGCCGGACGACTCACTAGAAGTGGCTTGACGGAACTGGGCCGTGATGTCTGTGTAAACAAGGCCCGGAGGCGACATTATGGAGGATAAACCCGAATGCATTGTGCTCATATCTGTCCCAAGATTCATGTCATCAGTATTTATCATACTCATACGGAGGGAGATCAAAAGCCGGTTGTTGGCTAGCCAGCATGAGACATACTAAAAGCCATGGTTCTTTAGCTTGGAGGGGTTGAACAGGTCCCTCTTCTCATGACGACTAAAAGGCCCGTGTCTAAAAAGAACACAGCAATAAAACCAGTAGTAAATATGGTACGGTGGAATGATCGATGCAATTTCTGGCAGCAATACTTTCCCTCCCCCCTTCGGTTTTTTTTCTTTTTTGGAGATTTTTATCAAGTGGTGAATTGTTGACTTTAGTATGGTGGATGCCGCGATGATGAAGAGGGTTGAAATTTCAAGGCTGAGTAACTAACTTGTCAATTCCTCTTCAATACAGCGCATCCACCGCCCAAAACAAAGTGGCCGCACCCTGAATCATGAGTGATTGATTAACAGCACACATGTGATAAGGCCTAACAATAATCACAAGGACAAAAACATAACAATCCAGCCTTATTTTCCTTTCTTTCTTTCTTTTTTCTTTTTCATCCTCAACATTACGCCCTACACCCGTGTATATATGTGCAGTTTGAGGCTTAGCTAGCTTATCTACGCTTGCGACATATTGCAGTAGCAATGCATCCGAGACATCCATCTGTTTGAGATGCGGTCAGGTATAAGACACGGCTACAATTGGATACATGTACAGATAGTGGGAGCAGTGCAAAAAGACTAGAGCACTGCTGAGTTTATATTCTTAATTCTATAGTACAGCAACCGTTTTTCATGATCTCATGCTAAGTCTTCCGACACATCATGTAGGAAGTGAGAGCCGGGAACATGGACGATACGATAGGACATACAACATTCATTTCTAGCGCTTGGCCCAGGCAGGCAGTATATGGACGATGCTGGAGTAGGCGAAGGCTGGGTCGATTCACATGAGCATCACGACTTGGAAGGTCGTCGAAGTATCGGTAAAGATGGGATCATGAATCAATTCAATTTGACGCTGGAAAATGAGCGAATGAGCTAGACATTTACGCAGAAGAGCTGCCGGTCACGAAGAACTTGGGCTCACTGGCCTTGCCGTCCTATATGATTGAGTAGGTTAGTAAGCAAGCTAGTAAAGCTAGAGGTCGGCTAGATCGAGTGATACCCTCGGAAGCCAGATACTAAAGCCCTAGCTTTGGACGGTATGAATATCTCGACCGGGGGAACACTTCCGCCACTTCGGCTCATCTTCGTGCCGAGGAAATGAGGGAAAGACTTACGGTCCAGGTGCTGATTCTCAGCTCAGACTCGGCACGGCGCTCGGCAACGATTCTCTTGTCCTCCTTCAGGCTGCGACGCACAGCACGCGCGGCGACGGCCAGGTAACGGTTGTAGCTGTAGCAATGGGGAGACGTCGGGTTAGTATTTGTTTATATATCTTGGAGGTATGATTGTCCATTGTCTTCTTGTCTTTTTCATAGCTTTGCGACGCCAATTGAGTCCTCGGAAAAAAATATATATATATATCGTATATCGGTCGATTTTGTCATCGGGTGCCTTGAGATGTGAGCCGATAATCGGAAATTTGGCGCAATTGAGACATCGAACAGAATAACGACTAAACGACTAGCCAGATCAAGTTCGCAAGGGCCGGCAAAGATGTGGTGTATTTTTTCGTCGGTCGGTCGGAATTGCAATTGGCGCTGCAGCAAAGCTTGACAAGATAATATGGATTGAAAAGATATGACTTTGAGTAAATACGAACCTGATGCCAGCGGCCTTCCACGCGAAAACCATTTTGGATAGAATGTGCTTTGGTAGAGGGATTTGAATAGGGTAGCTATTTAGTTGGTGATGGGGGGGGGGTTTTGGGGGGATCTCGAATTGAGCCAAAGAAGCTTCAATTGAACCCAGCGATTTCTCATCACCAAAAGTGGCGCCTCAGGCTCAATTCCGACGTATTGAAGTCACGTGACGTGACTTTGGCCTTTGAGGTTGTTGCTTGGCCCACAATTGTTCGCTAGATTTCGGAATAGCTTTGGTTTAGTTAGAAGCAGAATCATGATGCACAACGCGAGACTTTACAGCAACATCACAATAAGAGTGGCAAGTTTGGTTGATAGATAATGTTTGGTATTTCAAAATGACTGAGAAGCTATGTAGAACCGAACCAATCCGGGGTATATTTCCATTCCAAAAAAATACAAAAAAAAAGAGAAAGTCTGCGCCGGGCAATGATGAATTGCTAATGAGATGTACCGTGAGGGTAATGAAGTGAAATACAAAAAAATACAAAAAATAGAATAGCATGAAACTCTGGAGCGAGTCGCTTACATCATGCTGGGGATGAAGTTGAAGCCAATACCGAGCATAGTCGAGATAATGCCAGCCCAGACCATGGCGCTGGCAATGATACCATCCTGCATCGTCTTGATATGCGGGTTGCAGCGGTGCGTTGTCTTTTCAAAGGTGCGAGACCAGAGACTACGATTTTCGTGGACAGCTGCCCATTCGCTATCATCAAAGATGTTTCTGCCACCGAGGGGATCATCTCTACGAACAGCCTCAGCTGGGAATCCCGACTCGAGGTCGATGCCGTACTTGTTACCAGCGTTTGTATCGCCCCGAGAGACAGCATGAGCCGTGGTTTCCCACGGCCGGATCTGACGCACGTGACGCATATGCAGAAAGACACTGATTCCCTTGCCCGAAGTCATCAGCAGCATGAAGCCTAAGAACCAGAACGGTACGACGGTGAGGCGCACAAACTTATTGATGCCTTTGGATACGAAGAAGGCTTCCATGATAACAGCAGTAATGAGCAGGATTATGCTGCAGATGCGGATGAGAATGATAAGCTCGCTGCTGGCATTGGATACACACCAGTTGATGAAGTTGGGGTGGCAGTAGCCGCGTAGCACAGCGTCGATGTTCATGAAGGCGGGAAGTAGAGCGGATGGGTGAGTAGTGTGTTCGACGGCATGCATGATAGCCGAGCGCTCTTCGTGAGTTAACAAAAGTTGACGAGGGGCACCAAGTGTGATATACTGAAGGACAATGTTGTTGATCTCCTCACGGTAGGGCTGTGCGCTGTCTATAAAATAGATAGTTAGTATATACTTAGTTCAAACAAAACCTGTCACTTCCTCATCGGTTATCACTTACAGGTCCAAGAAGACTCTTTCTCAATCCGAGCGGTGCGTTCAGGCTTGCGAGGCATTCGGATGTTGTTGTGACGCGTTTGGTTGCGTCTGTCGTCCTCCATCAGCGACAGGATGGCCTCTAACTTTTGCTTCTCACGGATACTGCTGTTGCGGGTGATAGCTGAAGATACAACAGTGTTTGTATCGGGATCCCACTTGGGCGCAATAGCCTTTTCTGAGGTAGAAAGGTCAGCCCAGCGGCGGATGTAGTCGCAGTACCACTTGAAGAACTGTAGGTACTCGGCATTTCTTTCGACATAGACGAGATAGTCCATGAAATCCTCAAGCGAGCAAGGCTGTTGATATGTTAGTAGAGCATCATACAGTAGAGATGGTTTAGAAACGTACCGGTAGAGGACGGTTCTTAAGGATGTCTTCTAATCGCAGAGAAGGGTTGAGCTTCTTCTTTGTAGCGGCAGCTTTTTCGGCAAGATCTTGAGCAGACATACGGGACATCATCTTTTTGGAGTCTTTGTTAGGCTTAATGCCCCGATACAAGTTGAGAGACATGATGAAGGAGATATGATATGTGAATAGACTCGGATATTTCCAAAACGGGTCAAATTTTAAGTAGTGGCTAATAGCAATGGATAATAAGAGAAAGGATGAGCGACTTGAAGCTTATATATAAAGTATAAGCCGATATATGTTTGATAAAAAGAGAGGCTTGGGGTTGATCAACAACAAAAGCGAGACTCAGTCCCCATCCGTCCGGCGGAACTCTCTGATATCTCACAAAGAGCAAAGCTCAAGACCCTAGATGTCTATACAAGGGTAGTAGTAACAGACGAAAAGAAAATAGAGGTAGAAGAATGAAAGAGGTAGAAAAACAAAACAAAAAGACCGATAAAGAGGTTGCTGTGGAAGGCTTTACAGTTGGTTAAGCGAGTGCTGCTGGAGGCAGGATTTCATGCATATCAAAGTTTAAAGGGCCGTATTGAGCGTTAAGGCAAATGCCGTGCTTGGAACAGCGTCGATCAACAGCACTAGAGTTTATGCGTTCCAAGGGAAAAAGCTGTAGGTAAGACAGAAGCGGGCGGAACAGCTAGACACCGTGGAGGCGAGAGGGGTAGTTGAAGCTATAATGGAATCCGTGGTTGGGTGATATGAGTATAGCTAGGTGGTAATATTGGCAAAAGATGGTGTAAGTATGGCTATACTATAGATATACCGATGTGAAATAGCAATAATAAAGCCGGGAACTGGTACAAAGAAGAAGAAAAAGAAGGGAATGGACGACTGCGTTGGCAGACAAAGGCAGTTCCTGAAAAAGAAGGTTTTATGAAATGAAGAAGAAGAAGAAGAAGAAATGAACGGATGGTTGGATAGAAAGAAAAGCCAGTCATGGCACAAAAAACCTTACCTTGGAGCTGGGACATGCAAGATATATACCAAGAAGATGAGTTAATAGTATGGAGAAGAGACGAGGAAGCCTCAGTTGCTCTCTAGAGTTTCTGCGGCCAGTACTACACAACAGATCCAGTAATCAGACATAGCAAGGCAAATCAAAGAGGCCCGTCCGCCTATACTGGCGATTGTTTTCTCTAAGAATCACTTGCGATAATCACGACAATGATGACCAGCCAGATCCGTCAGTGCCACCTTAGCATGATGGCAAGCTAAAGCTAGGGCAGACTAAAAAAATAGAAGGAAAGCGCAGAAGCCCAGCTTACAGGGAAAAAAAAGTTCATAGCGTAAGGACGAAGAAACTATAGCGTTTGTGGTTAATGCCACGCCTAGAGAAAAAAAAAACATCACGACTAGGGAGGGNNGGGGGGGGGGGGGGAAGAGGGAAGCAAACAAGACTCCAGCCAAGAAACTCTAGAAACAAGGCAAGGAAAATGGAAACGCCGGCATCGAGCAAAGCTCTTATTTTCTAGTTACTTAATTTCTCCCAAGATCTTTATGATCCGAAGAATTACTAGATAATCTATCGATTTCATTATCATGGGGTATGAGAGAAGAAGATGAAGAAGACCCGCCCTGTCTGTATATGGTATTGCTCAAATCCCGCCGTACTACATATGTATCTTTCCGTCCATTTTCGACCTCGATGTCTGGAGAGCCGAATCAAGACTTTGGTCAACCACCTGCTTCTGTTAACGCTTCTTTCTCCTACATATTATGCCTGGGCTAGGAAATACGCACGCCAGGGTTGAGGGTTACCATTCTGTGCCTTACACCGTTTCAGAACACCCTGCTCTCACACGTTAAGACGAGGGGGGGGCTCTCTTTTTGCTTATCTGAGATTTCTTAGAGGCTCGATCTAGTCATTGAACGTCCTGAACATACTGGGATGTAGAGAGAAAGGCTGAAGAACAGGTTCACTGAAAAGAATAGTAACAGAAGATACATACGTAGCAAGTGATATTTTCTTTTTATGCAAGCATATCTCGTGGTTTTGGTCTTCCTATCCTTGCCCATGAACCTAGCATACATTTTTTTTTTTCATAGAAAAGAAGCAATTGTCAATTATGTAGTGAACGCACTGATGTTGTGCTCCCGGGGCCATTCTACACATACTAAATAGGAGCTGTGTCTCGTCTTGAGGCTCTTGATGTTTCTAAAGCAGAAAGAGAGACACTACTGACGTCATTCGCCACAGTGGATGTTATGGTAGATTACCATAAATTGCCTCGAAGGTCAACTTATCTCGTTGCTGCTTCTCGTTTTCACATAGCTTATGAATTCAGGTCGTTAGAATATACATCATACCAGCTGCCGAACCAGACTTTGCTTGAATTGGGATGCCCGTGAAACAAGAAACTCACCCACTGGCGACTTTCCGTGGCCCATGCGTGCCCTATGACTGGATCTTAAATCTAAAGTTTGGTACTGTCTGGTGGGCTAATCTGGCGAAACGTCAATACACCTACAGTACAGTATGCTCAGCATATCTAAACTACTGTAACAAGAGACACAACAACAACACTGATAACTCATGATAGGTATAATCTGATGTTTTTTGTACTAAACTAGCGTAGTTCTAGCCTACGATTATACCTCACCTTGAATAGTACAGATCAATATATCCCTCTTTATCTTGAATAGAGCCACACCACCAATGGGCTCAAGATTGATCATCGCAAAGTTGGGATCATGAAAAGCATGTTCCATTGTCACTCTTTCTTTCTTTTTCTGTCACTTCCCTTAATCTGAACAGAAACCATCTACGTCTGATATAGGTAGTACCAGCTTCAGAGTAGGCCAAGAGGTATTTGTCCGACTATTTGCGTTGAACTGCCGGAGAATCAGTCTAATACACCGAGACTAGGGCACCAAGACTAGATCGGAGTTTGACAAAGCTAGATTATATTACTGTTCAGACAGCTTGCTCAGACAGTCTGGCCGGTACTCCGTGTCTCGAGGCTCTTCCTTCTTCCTTCATGCAAGCTCTCTATCAAGATCATATGATTAGTACTACTATCGCAGTTTCTTAGACCATAAGAGGGGGCGTGCCACTTGGCATACTGAGATAGTACCATTACAAGCACTACAACCATAGCCGCATATGTGACACGTCCTTTAGCTCCGTTCTTCTCAACAAAATCATTTAGACTTGGCTTGAAGCTGTAAAGGTTTAGATGACTGGCCCTAGCTTCACGTGTAACTTTGTGGGCTTGGTTCTCTTCTTCGGACGAAAGAGACTGTCCAGTCTGCATAGCGAAGTGTTATGTGATGTATTGACGATAGATAGTTTAATAGACCAGAGATGAGCTTACTGGATAGATGGTAGCTTGTTTGTCCAATTTATTCACAGTGATCAGTTACAGCTCCGTTCATCGTCCTGTTTTGATGCGCCATAATCGAAAGAAAAAGACAAGATGTGTGTTACCTGTTAGTGGGTGATTAGAGCCTCAATCAAGCCCGTTCCTGCTTCAAAACTTGGATCCCGTCGTTTGATATTCGTGCAAGCAGCTTATATGTGGGTATAGAGAGGGAAAACCCTTCATATAGGATAACTACTGTTTACATGTTTAGTAGTTTGCAATGAGCCGTTTGCATTTATGATAGCCATAATCACAAGGTAGTAGCATAGCACGTACTTTTTATCTTTTGGAGGGCACTTGTGTTGTCCAAGTCGTAGTCGGAGAATTTTGATACCCGTGTCTTTTCGTTTATACGTCCATATATTTCATGTATGAAGAACTCGCGCAGATTGTAAATTTCCGAGTCGGACGATTTACTGGAAAATCATGGACTAGTGTCAGATCTACTTATGTGTACTAGCTTTCTCACTAGAACATGTTACGACAACCTTCAACATGTATCTTGGTACAGATTTCAATGCTGACGTAAACACTAGACCAAAACTTGATTTGGACGCAGCTCCAATTACATCTAATGTGCAGGCTGTCTCACTTTTAACAGATTATTACCATAGTTTATGCCCCTCACCATGCCCATCGACATAGACTTATCTTCGCTGGCATGATGATGGCTGATTTGAACTAATGTAACTCCAAGAGCACAACACCATTTGCGTGGCCACAAGTTCATGTTCGTTCTTTCTCTACTGTCTTTTCACTGTCCATATAAGCAGCTTGTCTCTTGTTCATCAAGTTCAGCTCAATAGTCTCATAGTCTTCTACATAATATCTATAAAAAGTAAGTATTCTATCTATAGAGGCCTGAGCGCAACAACAAACAGTGCTCCTTAATCCAGCTAATGTAGCACGATTGTGCGTCAAATCTCACAAACAAGAAACATAACAATACTAAAAGAGGCCCATTACTATCTCTCTTTTAGGAAATAGTACACTTTCTTGGCTTGTCATAACCTTGCATAAAGTATGTAGCATTGTTCTTTTATCCCTCGGCAAGAAACGACACAAAAAAAACAAATAACAATGTCACCTTTCATGTTTTCTTTTTCGTGTTCATTGTATTTTCTTTTTATGAATCGACTGGGGGGCCTTTCAAATCTCAATTGCAAAACTCCAGACGAAGTCATAATGACATCACGATGGTAGTCTCTTGGGACTATGAGTGTATTAGCATGTACATTACTTCCCCTGGCCCTGGAGATCGTGATCTTGACTTTCCCCTTCTGTGCATTTTGGACTGTAGATGAATTATCTTGCTCCCGTATGTCGTATGTAGCATAATATGTATCTGTCGTCTTGTGTTTTGATGTGTTCACTATCGTAACATTGCTTTGCAGAGAGTTTGATAGGTCACGAAGTCTCTAAAAGTCATAATCAGCTTTTACGATATAACACTACAAGTTTCTGTGTGTTTCTGTTTATTCATTCTGTGCAACATAGGCCTGCTTGATAGATTATTGCATGACTTTCATGATGTCTATGCATAAACTCTGGTGTTATCTTGTCTGATAGTTCTAGCTGTACAGGGTTAATGGGTAACCCTTATAGTATCTGATTCAAAATTAGTTACATCTTTATACAAGTACAGTCGGATCCATATGATTCACATGAAGACGAAAACGGTTAATAATTATAATATTTAGCCAAATTTGGTATCATCTCTTCATTTTTGACGTGTAAATCTCAAATTCAAGCTCTGGTTCCGAGCCACAGCGATGTTTTGTTGTTTAGAACTCATAGCATAAACCGTCTCAGTGAAGACTACAACACGGAAGAAACGAGAAATCAATAAGGGCAGATTTCCAAACTCCAGAACCTATCTTCCTAAATGGGACTAAAAACATGAGAAAAATAGAATAGCGAATGAACATGTCTGTATGTGCCGCGGCTTTGACGCTCCCGGACATGATCAGATATTCAAGGACAAGGGACATGATAAGCAACAATATCAGAGATGGCCCAGTGCAACCACACCTTTCTTTTGTGTTCCACTCGTCTAGTTTCAAGAGGTCAGGGCATATACAAGGATGGACTACCATAGGATAAAAACACCAGAATTGATACTATGGTGACTGTAAAGAAAAAAATACAATTTGATATTTTCTGTGGTATTGACTAAGTACTACTACCACATCAGCCTCCACTTTGTTCATCTCAACATCCAACATCAGGTGTAAGATTTCCATACACTAAGCCATAAGTGGTGTAAAGTCGTCTCTACTTGGTATCAACACTAATCAGAAAAACGAAAACAAGGACTGGAAGCAAATCACGAAAGCAATGCGCTAGTTTGACCTTTACAGCAAAACTGCAAGGCCAAGAATCAGAGCTATTAGTGGGGTAGCAACTGCAAGAACTCTATTGTCAGTGACAACAGTAGCACCACTCTCGGCGTTGGCCTTGACGTTGCTGGCAGTATCTGAATCGGAGCTAGAGCTAGTAGCTTGAGCACTTCCAACGCTGCCAGTAGCAGAGCCAGACCAAGACTGACCAAGAGTAGGTAGGGGAATATTGCCATTAACCAGCCAGCCATCAGAAGTTGACGAAGGGCAAGCGCGAGTAGAGACGCTGGATGAGTCGTACGCAGAGCGGGGGGTGCCGGTAGGTGTGTTCGTGGCCCAACGAGACTTGAGGTTGTCAAAGTCGGGCTGCACCGGAGTCGGTGTTCCCTTGCGAGTAAACCCGTCATATATGTCGCCAGTAGCAGCAGCATCGTTTGCTGGAGGGCCGTAGGAAACGATACCGTAATTATTCTGCTCTTCAATCCATTCGTAGGCAATAGCACCGCTCCAATCTTTGACCATGGGATCACTATAGATAGCGTCCATATCTTCCCATTGACGGGAATCGCCTACATTGCAGCCAGTCTCGGAAAAGAAAATGGGAACAGGGAAGTTCTCGGCCATCTCTTGGAGTTTGTCATAACCAGAGCCCTTGTAAGTGTTAGGAGTACACCACTCATAGGCGTTGATACCGAAGAAATCGATAATTTCATCGGTGTCGCCGCCGCATGTTAGATAGTCTTGTAGCATAGGACGTAGTTCCACGATATCAGTGGCACTATAGCCTATGAGAACCTTACGGTAACCCTTTTGATCGCGGTATGCCTTGATATCGCGAACAGCTGCTTTGATAAAGGGCGCAGACTCTGACTGATCATTCTTGGCAATGATTTCGTTTCCGACGTAGAAACCAAGTACGTTGTCGTAGTGAATGAAGGCATCGAGTGTCTTGGTATAGCTATCGTATTGCGTTTGATTCCAGTAAGAGTTGTACTGAGCCATGTTAGAATGTTGATGTTGTTTATCATTGCTAAGTTCATGCTTACTGGTAGAATATAAGTTTCGAAGTCATCAAGATCGATCGTGAGATAGATGCCGGCGTCTTCGAAGACTCTCATGCAGCCGTCATGGTCGGCATTCTCGTCGACATGATACACACGAAGCGTATTGACACCTAGTTCCTTCATCAGTTCAACATCACGAGCGCACTGCTCGGTATCGATCAAGGGATCAGCTGGACGAAGCTGGTACGCGATGCCTAGAATCTAATTAATAAAACGAGCAAGAAAAAGGAGGCTTGGACTAGTAAGCAAACCTTTTATGAAGAATTGGTTGCCGTCCTCATCATAGATCTTGTTGCCATACTGTTCGAGTTTGGAAATGGCAGAGACAGAAGCGGCAAAGCCGAGAGCGAGAAGAGCCTTTGTTAACATGACTAACAGTGGTTATGATGACGATGATGAATATGATGCTGATTAACTAAGGGGGCCGAAGAGCTTGATTTGTCTTCCGTGCTGGAAAGTAGAAGAAGGAGGAAGAAATGTTCTAGTGAAGGCGAGCTGGTTTTAAAGGCAGCAACAAAAGAACACTTTTCTTATTGCCATGCTGTTCAGCTCGAAAGGGTAGTTGCTACAAATCTCACAGATACACAGGGAGCAACAAGAGGACTATAGAAACTTCTGTAGACAAAAGACACCAAGCAAAAAGCCGACTGGAAGGAGCAACTGCGTTGTTAATGGCCAAGACATAGGTGTGGCTTCCCTAGCTTCCCTTTTTTTTTCTTGTTGTTCTTTCGTTTGGTTGTTACATTATCAGAACGCAATCGAAGAAGATAACAACACTAGTGAAACAAAGCTATTGAGACACAGAGAAAGGTCGGCAGATTCCAAGTTTTTAACATTTTATAATTCTTTGTCCATGATAAACGCCGGTTTGTTCATCTGACCAAAAGCCCTGAGACTAAAAGGCTAGATCAAGAACAAAACGACACGCTTAATGGATTTAAGGGCGCCGCTGGAGATATAAGTAGACTACTAGACTAGTTTACTGAGGGAAGGAGCAGTGGATTCCATCTAGTGATGACTTCTTAAGAAAAAACATTTTGGCAGGCATGTTTACAAGAAAATCTACAAAAAGTTGTTGAAGGTTATTCCGATAAGTAATCCGTCTCGCTGGCCATGATTGTACATGATTTTTGTCTAGATTAGGAAAGGCGGCTCGCTAATACGAGTCAGTGCAGTATTAGACTAAATGCTTACCGTAGATGAGCTTCATCGGGCATTTATATCAGTTCTAGGCAATCTCGCCTACACTGTATCTACCATTGCTGGAAGAACCACCAGTGTCTGCCTTTGTCATACCTGCGTTCATTAAGGGGTTTTCTTTCTCATGCAGCAATCATATTGTGCGCCAATAGAAAGTCACAAACCTGCCACAAAAGCTAGGAGTCAATATGTATGACGGGATTGAAGCACATGTCTCTGTATCAATGAAGTGGAAAGCCATGTTTGTGTGTCACCACATTTAGTTTGATTTCGTATACGTTGAGGTTTGTAGATCAACAGCTATCTTTTCGATGTGGCGTATTGAGCAATGAACTCTAGTTTCTCACCACGGCGAGGTGATCTGCGCCTTGGTCTTCTGCTGACGAATGGACCAGCGATGTCATTTGGCATTTTATCTGTTTCACACATCCCTTTGAATATATAAAGGGAGTCGTTCCCATGATAGATATCAGCCGGAGCATAAGCGTTTTGTTGACCGCAAACGGGCCCTCTTAGATAAGCTAGTCTAGGGAGACTATGCCTTTGTATGCCGTCTGAAATGGAATGGCCTTTGCTTACCATTGTTTCTCTTTGAAGCCTCGGGAGCTCTTGCTCGGATCTTGGTGGATAGCAGATTGACCAAGGGCCAGGACGTCGATATGATGCATGCATTGTGCATCATGCTCTATTTGTGCTAGGGCAATACAATCAATCACCGGTACGGGATACTTGCAGACGGCTCAATTCGTATTCTAAAACGCGGACTATCACAAGCGGCATGTGACATCTTCAGGCTCACGAAAGACAAGCGAGAGAGAGAGAGAGAGGCTATGAAACTTTTATATTGGACTACTATCATTGGATATTGAATACACTAACACCATCAACATGACAGCGGCGACCACCTAGCATTTCTAGACTAGTCGACCAGGGGCTACATATTACATCACGGTGTCCTTATCATTCTCGCTGATCCTACGCCAACAACTCTAGTTTGATCATATCTGGTCCAGTAGTTGATATTGAGTTTCAGTGTTATATGTATGTATGTATCTATATATGTGGTACATGCATAGATATTAACATAGATATTAACATAGATATTAAATTCTATTGGCGTATTGGCCGCAGTAACTTTATTATAGTGGCTGAAATATTAGTCACGCTGTTTTCGAATCTGAGACCCTTCTATGTACTCTTCGCTGAACCCTGCCCTGACAATGGGACATTATAAAACGATTCTCATTATTGACCAGATACTTCTCGCTCCCTTGTTTCTAAATTTCATCACACCATTCATAGATAACCATAGCTGATACAACAACTGCAGCCTCTATACTCTCCAACACATTTGAAGCTGGGCAAAAGTACTGACGAGAACGTCTTTTTGGAAGCTAGGCTTGCGGGGAGGGTCAATAGCATATATCACAGGAGTGTCTTCTATGTTCTCACATCCCTTCGAGCCAAGCGCGCAGTCAAAAGACGAGTATGCAAACGCGATACCCTCCTGTCCGCGAACATCGAACTTAAACCGCTGCAGCTCCCACTTTTTGTTCGTAGCAACGCCGACCTTGCCCTTGTTTTGATTCTTGTTCTTCTTTCGTTGTTGGTAGGCATCTTGTCTCTTCTGCGTCTGTTTTTTGCCCTTTTTGAACGTTTCCATGTCAGACTCCGTGCTCATGGGTCTGATAGCCGCCTCAAACTGACTTAATGGGACACTGACAGCCTCAAACTCTTTGTCGTAGACAAAATATATGTTTCCTAGAAACACTGAGATGGACGAGAGATCACGGCCGGGGCCAGGTGATCTCACGGACCCTACAAACTCGACGTTTTGGCGATCAGCGGAAAGCTCGAAAACAAACACACGGCTATCAGCCTGTCGACCTGCAACCACTCGTGAGGGACCACCAGGAGTTAAACTAGGATAAAAGGCAAGAGATTCAAAGCCAGTGTTGATGACCTCGTTGCCTTTTCCGGCGGAGAGCTTGATCATGTCCTTCTTGCTATGCTTCGTCGGCTTACGGCCGTCAACTTTCATGCCTATAGGAATGCCGCTGAAGTAACGCTCAACAGAATACCTGGTTTGGATGGTTCCCGATGTGACATTGAAAGCGACAAATTTAGCTGGAGATTCGACCCCTAGATAGACCAGCTCTGGGAAGTCATGGTCGACGGCACAGCCCTTCAAATCGAAGTCCTCCGCCACGCTCCAGATGGAGATGTCCTTGCCCTCAGCCATTGGGCTCATCACGACCTGTGTATCTTGTTGCGATTGGGTATCTGAAGGCTTCTTGCTAAGATAATGTCCGGGAATCGACGCTAAGCGGCCGTTATCATCGATGAGATATAATAACTGATTCTTGGCATCCCAGGCAGCATCAGAGGGCTCAAACCCCTTGGAGGAGATGATACTGTAGATGCTTCGTGAAGCGCATGTTGGCGCAAGCTCAAAAGTATGCGCGTTAAGCTGGGACTTAGCAAACGCGCCAAATACGGCGGCTTTGAGCAAGATATGAGATATAGGTTTCATAGTAGAGAAAATTAAACAAGTATTGTACGAGGCTAGTGGAGTAAAAGGTAACGAGACGTTGAGAAGACCGGAGATCTGGATTGTGGTGATGAATCAGTTGGAAAGAGGAGAATTGGATTTCGCGGATGAATACTTGTTTCTATACCGCAGCTACCAGACTTATAAACCTGTTTCAGGGACAAGCGTTGACTACCGAAAAGTATATTGCAACCCGGCTAAAGGTAGATTTGGCGTGAAAAGTCACACATATACGAACTCGTAAACCTAGGCAACTGTATAACATGGTCGAGCCCCTATTTGACGAGATTTGAGCCGATTGGATGTATAGCACAAAGCTTATAGTTCTACGATGTTTACGACGTCATTTATCTCGAACAATCGCAAAAACGAGTCTATGGAAACAAAGTTGTAGATCAAAAATGGACATGCTTTCCTGATCGGGCGATTGTATCAGAAGTGGATACTCGTATATCACGTGACTATAGGTGGGTAACTAATTTTCACTAATCTCCAACCACTCGACGTTCAATGGTCCCCCAACAATGTTTTCGATCACCACCAACACGCCCAGTTGGCATTCACATTCTGCAATTGTGCCATCCTCCACCAGCGCATCTAGGCGACTTACACCGGATCGCCAAGCCCAAGAAAATAAACAAGACGAAGCAGTTTTTTGGTCATAGCCGGGACTACAGATCGTTTCTCAAGCTTAAATAAAGGTCAGCAATGGAATCGGTGATGGATCCTAGCTTGGAGGAGCACTTGATGGATAAAGAACAGCACATTGCACATGAAGGTATCGACTCTCAAATATCTGCGCCTAGTGTACAAATCGATGTTGCAGCGTTGTCCGCATCTGCAGATGCCGCCGTGGAATCCGCCGTGGAATCCACTGCGGCCGCGTCGGTGCTGTCCGTGCCAGCCTCGAAGCCACCAGTGCAACTTAGCGCGTCAGCCTCGCCTATGAACTTGCCCGCCGGCACATCATTGGCCGGCTCAGATGCCATCCACGATGAAACGGGCGTAGATGCCGATGCCGATGCCGATGCCGATGTTGATGGCGTTACTACGGAGGAAGTGGACCAGCAGCATTCTTTGATGGTTCAGCAAACCTTTACTACCATGGCGGCACCCACCCCAGATATGGTGCCCACCGCCTCTATGCAGCCAACCAGAGCCGTCCAGAATATCACACCGGCGTTGATGCCGCAAAACCAACAGCAAATTATCGTTCAAAAGTATCCGCAGTTGACTCCAGAACACGCGCAAATCCAAGCTGCAGCTGACGCTCATGCTAGAGCACAAGGAGATGCTCAGGCGCAAGCCGAGGCTGCTCAAGCTCAAGCCCAGGCTCAGGCACAGGCTCAGGCTCAGGCACAAGAACATGAACTAGATGAGCAGCAACAGCAGAATGTTCATATGGCTGCTATGTCTGGAGCGACCGTCATGATTCCAGCGCCTGCTCACCCATTTCTACCCAACGACCCCACTGGCCGTTCTGTGCCCGTGAACCCGTACCATCCTCTTATCGGCCACAGCTTTGATAACATCAAAGATGCCCGCAAAGCACTAGATGCCTACGCAGAATCGGCCGGCTACAAGCTCTGTGTAATGAAGACGCTACCCACCGCTGTGGTGTGGCGGTGTAGCCAAAGCGGCCGGAGACGCAACCGATCTCGCGTCATCAAAACACATCCCTCAAAGCAGCGTAAGCACACGCTTAAAGAACGCTCAGGCTGCCGGTGGAAGATACGTGCCGTCAAGAGACCGCGTCTGCGTGATGCTACCGAGGACACGCCTGCCATAGTCGAATGGATCTGGACGATTCGTGAAAGCGATAATCCAGATGCACGTTCGCATAACCATGAAATGCTAGATCCATCAGCCTTTGCTTCCTACCGTATGAAGGCGGCCGTGGCAGTCAAGGACATCATCTTTACTATGGTCGATGCCGGAGTTAAGCCCGTTCATATCGTAGCCGAGCTCAAGGAACGCGCAAAGGCTCTCGGTAGACCAGATGTTGCAACGATTAAGAGTAGAGATATTCATAATCTAGTACAGGCACGCAAAACTAAGACGAATGCTGGCATTGGCGGTGGTACGGGAGGACCCGTTGAGATGAGCAATGATGTTGATATGGATATCGTCATGGGTGACCATGGCGAAGATGATGGAGAGGATGAGGAAATGGACGACCAGACAGATATCGACGAAGATGTCATAGCGCAACAGACCTTACACGATCAACAAACCCTTCAAGACCACCAACAGGCCTTGACAAACCAGGCCCTCCAACAACAGGCTTTCGATCAGCTACACCAGCAGAGTCTCAAGTTGGAGGCTCATCACCAGGGACTAGACCAATCCAACCCGCAACAACAAAGCCCAGAACAAGAGCAGCAACAAATATCACAGCATCAGCACTCTGACCAAGACCATCAACATCAACACCTCATGGAACAGTCAGTAGACACTATCGACGTAGGGGATCATGTCGACATCATGATTAGCCAAAATGCGGCAGCTGTTGCAGCAGCGGCCGTTGCCGCAGTCACTGACCCTGCTCTATCTCATAACTTGCACTAAAAAAAGTAAGCAAGTGGTCATATCTTTGGTTCTACACGTCCATCTCCCCTGACTGTTAATATACCGAAGAGTAAAGGAGTCAGAAAGCCACCACCAATTCATGACTTTTCTGTAGAACACCAAAAAAGATCAATTTCTCGGATTTAATACTAATAAACTACCAGCCATAAACAGATATATATCACAATCAGACATCTTGTATATTCCAAACATGAATCTTTCATTATGTGAAGTTACTGTTATCACAAAAACTCAACGTCATGAGGTTTTATCTTGCTAATACCAAAAACGTCGTTTTCGATAGTCAAGACGTTTCCCATTTGGGAATACTATAACGTAACAAGACCCATCCTGACAAGCCTATCAGCATGGGGTTCGGTATTGGTTTTTTCAATTTTGTCATGTCTTTACTTTAATGTCCTTTCTTGATTATGTAAGTGCAAGTTGTAAGTGATCCTAAGAACCTTTCATTATCTAGCTAGACGCTTATCGAAAATAGTGAGGAGAAATAATATCAATATTTGCTTTCAAACGACTCAAAAAACGCTAGGATATAACTATGGCTTGCCTTTTTTTTTCTTTACTCGAAACAATATGATTAGCCGGCGATGTCCGCTCCGGATTTACAAAGACTTGATCTGTGCTTCCACACATCTTTTCTCTACTCTATGATCATTGCTTGTTGGCTCTTGCACCTTCGGCTGTTTAAAACTTGTACATATACACCTTTTTTTTGCACTAAATTGTGATAAGTGATTATGAAATATGAAGATGTGATGATTATTTTGTTGGTGTCTGTGTTCCTACTATTATATCAAAACAAAAAACAAAAAAGCTCCAGGAACTATCTGGTACAAAAATTAAACTTTAAAGAAAGAATGTAAGTAACAACTATAAAAATAAAATAAAAAGCCGCTTATCGTAGTTAATCCGATTTTTCCCATATGTTGATTGATCATAAAACATTAATACCTCCTCTTTCTTTCGGCCCCTCTTAGTCTCGATGTGCTATTAATAGATTCCATTACCATAAGATGAGTTCACTGGAGAGTGCGGCACTTGGACTCCATCCCAGATTCTCGGCGAATTGGGCATCGACTGCATCGACTGCATAGTATCTCTTGATCTAAGCGTCCGCAACACACCTAGATTCATGGCCATCTCGCGCTCCTTTTCAGACAAGGACCCTGAAATTGATCCTGCCACGGTTCCTGGCATGGAACCTGACGCTGTACTAGCACTGTAAGTCGACATGGCCCCGCCGCTGTGAGTGCGTCGATGCTCGTTGGGCCCGCGAGGGATGTACGAAGGTGCTGACATTTGCCGTGACCGAATCGACATCGCATCTGAAGCAGTGCTACCAACGGGCGACTGGATTTGTAGATGGCTGAAGCCAAACTCAGGATCGTATCGGTGCACGCAGTGGGGCTCAGGAATCTGGCAGTGCTCTGTGATGATCTCGTAGATGCGCTGCTGAACCTCTTGTGCTGAAGGCCGTTCTTGCGGGTTAACGGCAAGCATGCATGCTACGATGCGCAGCATGGGGACGAACCCACGGAAGACGTGGTTGCCATCCTTGTTAGAAGCCTTCTTGTTTGCTTCTTTGGCGAGATCGGTCATCCATGACTCGACCTGACCCAGGTTCTTGTGGAACGAGGAGTCAAGTACGGCTCCACCTCTTCCAGCTGTCTTGTGTTTAGCAGCGCGGTGCGATGCGAACTTGTGCTGCTTCTTGAGTAAAAAGCTCAGGAGCTCAAGAATGATGCAGCCCAACGAAAAGATGTCGGCTGCCTGTGGGCTAAGCTGAGGAATCGGAGTTTGCAGCATGGCATTGGGGCTTTGGTAATCCGAGCCTCCTCTCGTTGAGCCAGAGATAGAGAAGCTGTCTGCTGAGGTTGATGGGAAGGATGTCTTCCGCGACGGTGGGCTGCCGGGACCGCTAGGTCTAAACCACTGTTCAGGTGCTGCATAGTCGTACCACTCGCGATCGAAAGACGCCGCCTTCTCAGAGTATCCGTGTAGCGGCTCAGGGCCGAGTCTGGAGATGTCGGAAAAGAAGACCTTGTTGTTGCGGGTGAAGTGGATGGTGGAGGGCTTGATGAATGAGTGGGCGCGATGACGACTGTGGAGGAAGCAAACGGTATCGGCAAGACACATGATCCAGTTCATGACCATTTCCTTGCGCTGAGGCTTGGGCATACTCTTGTAGCATGCTGGCTGGTTTGTCCAGAAAGACTTGAGGGAAAAATCGCTAGCTGGGGTGTATAGGATGTAGCCATAACCCTGGTGAACATATGATCCCCAATAGGACACAAGATGCTGGTTCTCGAATTGCGACATGTTCTCTACAGCATCCTGAAAATCGGCAAGGACCAGGCCGCCCTGGATAGTCAATGAGATACGTCGTCTCCAGTAGACACAATCAGCGTTGTTGCTAACGGTCACCTTGTCGACGCCGTTGCTAGAATCAGCGGCCTTCTTGTCCACTTGCTCGATAGGGACGATTTCGTTGTCGCCGTAAATGATGTTGACACCCTTCTTGAGAGGCCGCAAGAGGTAGTTAAACTGGCGCAGATAGAAGCGTCTCTCAATACGCTCATCTCTTACAGCAGTCAATGCTAGGCGGCTGATGTTTTCAAGATCAAGCGGTAGGTCGGTATCGCCCCACAGGTCATCGATGAGGCCAAAGATCTGGTCGGGGATTCCAAGGTCGACGAGAATCAGGAATATGCGTTTGGCCTTAGCCTCAATCCAGTCCCAATATGTGCCATTCGTGAGACTGTCTCCAAGGATGGCCTGGCGATCTAGACGTTCGATTTCCTGGGGTAGAAGATGTTGGCAAACAAAGCTGTGGGTGACGGTAGCCTCGATATGGCTGTCATCCCACCAAGTGGTGCTGACCATAGCGATATGGTTGTTGGTTTTTTTGTTGTGGGTTTCAAAGGGGAATCGAGTGAGATCAATGACTGGCGAGCATGTGTCTATCAACGATGTATATCAACAATGTATAGCACAACTAGGAAAAGAGGTAGAAACACGACACGGTTGGCGTGGAGAGGTGCTCAGAATAAATGGACATCAACAAGGTCAAGTTGGCACTTAAAGTGAGAAGGAAACAGAGAAGCTTTGAGGCTTTGGAAACTCGAACGCATAGGCAGACAGGCAGGCAGACGAGCAAGAACGGTACGCACGAAAGAGAGCAGCAGGAGAAGCTCAGGTCTCGGCGAATCTTACAGTACTTTGATTTGCGCAAACAAACAGCAACGTGCAAGAAAGGCTTGCCACCACCAGAGACGTTTTGGTGGGCTTGAAAAGAGGGTAAAATGGACAGCGCACTATGTGGCCAAAACTAAGCAAAGAGACTGGAAGATGCTGGTTAGAGGCCAGGATCGTGGAAAGTGGGTGCAGTGAGAGATGCGCCGACTAGTGGCTTGTGCTATTTAGAAAATCAGCATGGGAGGAGGACGCAAGAGCCCGGCGATAGAGATGATAAGAAGAGAGCGAGGTCTTGAATTAGAAGACCGGCAATACAAAGTTGATCAGAGACAGCAGGACAGGTAGAAAGGTCGGATTTCATAAGGTGGTTCGGTCGATGGTAGCGGCTTAAAGAGCCAGACAGACATCCGTGGAAGAAGAATATTTGCAGAAAGGCGGGTGGGAGGCCTTAAAAAGCGATTCTGTTGTCGCTAGCTTAACAAAGGCTGATACTGATACAACTTGTTTGATAATAGCATGAACAGAAAGGCAGATGGGTAAAAATAGAAGGTCTGTGTGTCTACCCAAAATCTGAAAAGGGTCGTTGAGGCAAAAGAACCAGTTGAGAAAGAAACAGGAATCAGTTGAAGAAAAAGAGGAGGAGAAGAGATATAGCTGATAAAAAGGTAAAAAGGTAAAAAAAAATAAAAAAATTCAGGAAGCATCGAGAGGTTATGACACTTCGACTACTTGAGTCGGCTACGTACCGGTAGGAGGGACGATGTGTAGGCTAATAGAACAACACTGCCCAATTTAGTTGTAATTGAATGGCTTGTAGCAACACAAGCTCTACGGCAGCGTCTACTACTCGCCGGCTTTTCTCGCTATATTCAAACAAGAATGCAAGCTGGTTTGTGTCTGCAGGGCCGTCTTACTGCTTCAACAGCAACTTCTGTTCTTGTCGTTAAAGTTCCGTACTGCGCCGATATTAGCCCATCTTTGGACTGTGCCTGGCGAGCCAATCACAGCGTGCGCTCTGTCTAAAAAGAGGGTCCACTACACCTCCCCCCGATCGACAACTGCTTTTTTTTCCCGTCTTGCGGGCAATGAAAGGAGCGTTGCGGGCGCTGGAACGGAACCATGCGCCCAAGGAACCTTCAAGATACAGGGTGTAGTATAGGCGGTAGAGGTACCCTCCACCTTGCAGCCTTCGAGGCCTTGCATAACTATGTATGTGTCAACTATGCCACTGCTATTCCCTCGTATGCAGCCTACGATCTCTATGCACCCAATCCCAATTTATCTTCCTCGCTACGTTCTGTGTGCTTAGCAAATTAATCAACGTTCTCAATGCCATGCATCCTAGTGTCTAGTGTACAATAGCATCGAACTAAGAATCGACAGGCCTAGCGCCTTGTCACACCGTTCGCTAAGCTCTTTTTCTCCTGGCTTGGTTTCCAATTAGAAAGGAATGCGCGGAATATGAATTATCAAGCATGTGTGGCAACATTCGACTTTGTGTCCTCGGGCATCGTCTGGCTGACAGGGCGCCTGAACGCAAGCAGGATGCGCCGGTCGAGATGAAGGAGGGAAATCAGCGGCCGCTGTAATAGCAACTACATCTAATTTGAACACTGTGCTATCCAAACATCTCATTGCTAAACTTCAATAATCAAATAATCAACAGAAGAAGGCGGCTAATTGTGGGATATAATGCAACGCTGCCGATAAGTATGTACATTTCACACCTCTCCACGGGCCACCGGGTAAGGGTATGCTAATCGTTGTTGTATATCGTGTTAGTCTAGTATTCCAATATCTACAGACTCTGTTAATGAGCTTCCCGACAGGGCTTAGATCCAACGAGCCTCAACAAGTGACAGGGAAGGCCATCGCTATAAAGAACCAGAATAGCCAAGACCCTGGTCGGCTTACCTTGTTGTGTAAACCCTAACGAAAACATAAAGTCCTTCCGTGTATTTTATGGTAGCGGGAATTTGTTATAAGAGTGGGACGTAGCATTTACATAACTATCAATTTTATTGTAAACAGTGCCCTTTGTAATGCAATGAAATTGAATTTTTGGAATTATAACTGTAAAGCAACGTTGAATCTCGAAAAAAATGGGTTTCATTCAAGGGGCTTTTGCCGAATCAGTCATATGGTGTCTTATTGCTATACTACTCTCTCATCTGATAGACTCCCCCACCCAATGAATTTTGCTCAATTTCTGAATCTCAATAGCATATTAATCAGCAGACTTCTCTTAATATCCAAGCACACCCTAGCACTTCCCAATGAATCAATCTATATACATATGTATGTACGTATGTACTACTTTGTCTTGTCAAACTCTAGCTAGATAATTCACAAGTCATTCACTGACCTTGTATTTTAACGATGTCAGATAACAACCGTCTAAAGAACTGATCGTCGCCAATCAGATCAATCTCAACCAAATTATATTCTTCAAAAATAAGAAATAAGACACGCCACGGCGGGATCACCCTTGCTGGATCATAGGGCAAGACACTGCATTGGGAGTTGTCCAAAGCTCCAAAAGCCTCCCTAAGGTCTACCACACATAGAATCATCATGAACTATCAGTACGCGGCAGACCCATAGTAATACGACGGTGTGAGGTCTTTTATACATAGAAAGGATATTACTTACAAACATCTACGCCGTGGAAACCGCATTGTGCCGTAGGAAATGTAGTGTGACATATGGAAGGGCCTTTGATTGGTACTATTGTTGATACATACTGAATTCCTAACTCGACAATATAACTAAGTATATAAGTTCCGAGGCAATTTCAGCTATACACAGAAGCTGTGTGTACACAATCAAACATCTATCACTGACAAACTGTTATCTTTGACCCCACATCGTCAGTGGCTCTCATTACTTGAAGTAGCCCCCACCAAGCCACCCCATAGATTATTCACCAACATACATATTTCCCCGGATTTTAGAGATGCATAGGGATAGTTGTATAGAGTATAAAGTCAATTCTGTACGTACTCATATTATTAAAATGTAAAAAAGGAACCTTTCAGCTCTATGTACATGATTGCTACACACGGATCAATCATGTACATTGTATATTTCATACAACTAACACAAAGCTTCCACGTTGCTCAAACTTTGCAGGTCTTCATGTGCGGCCCGGTCTCTGCTGTTCTCAGTTCTTGGCTTGCATACAAACATGTCTGAAATGTACTATCTCTACCATGACGACATGTTTAAATATCTGTACATACATGTATGCCCGTTTCTATGCTAAAAACAGGGCATGTTGTACATGAACCCAAGAATGGCCTGAACTAGACCGAGCGTTCGTCACTCTTTAGGCTATTCCGCCTCAACAATCCAATAATTAACACCATCTTTCTTGCATGTTTGTTCAGCAAGCTACAAGTCACGGTTCATTGAGTGGTTCATGTGCCCTTGTATGACTAGCTAGTAGGCTCATTAGGTATCGACAGCTACCTATTCAGATGACTGGAACCCATGGTCATGTTTCAGCAAGACATGAATTCATGGCTAAAATCATACCTCGCGTCGTGACTTTGTGGCTTCGTTGCTTCGTGGCAGATACTTTTGAGTTTCCTGTACAAGTGCTTGACATGAAGATGACTTGGTGAATACAACTCGATCTGTGCTTTTTTTTTTTTCGCTTCATAAGTCTTCCGCCGTTGCTGCCGCTTCCTTAGCCGTCTCGCAAACCGGCGTTTGATTACTACCATACTACTGTACTGAATGTATTAGCTGATGGTATGTGCTATCTTATACGTTTTGAATGGGTGGGGAATATAGAGCTGTGCAGACCAACAATGGATCCCCACGCCCAATCTTCGGTCTAGTAAAGAGACTAGCGAGTTGAATACAGAGGTTGTATGTTATCTACATAGTAAAGCAGATTAATTCGCTGCTTGAGACCAATTGCTAGCTCACGTATTCGAACGTATCAATGTTAAATTCGCCCTGGTAACTTGGTGAAAGTCTAGACCATCATCCTTGGCAATGCTGATATGTGTATGCATAGTATAACTATATGATACCATATTTAAGTAGGATATGTGTACTCAACGGGTTGTCTAGTGTTTGTAGTATCTACTGGATAGCAGCAGGGAAAATATCGTATGCTGTTCTACAGATAGTTAACTGATTATAATTATAGGTTTCCACGTAAATCTTTTTTTTTGCTGTACAAATTACCTGTTGGACAGTGCTAATATCCTCCTGATGTTGTTTGTAGGTGGCTGCTTTACTTAATTTTATATGAATATATGATCGAAGGTGAGTTCACGTCAACGAACAAACAATGCTTGCAAATTAGCTTTTTTCAGATAAGCTTCGTGGTAGAACTATGCAGTCTACTTAGAGTTCGTGGTGTTATACATAGTTATAGCATTAGCTATATAAAGTATGTCTTTGAACACTATAATGAAGCGCACTGTATTATTATAACAATTTTGACAACGCCCGCAGATTTGTACAAAGTTTGATGCTGTAGAGTTGCTTCAATCATCTCTCCATGCAAATATAATATCTCATACTCATTACAGTGTCATGCCATTTTGTAAATATAAGAATAAAAAGTTGTATTGTTTTCCGTCGCATGATTCTTTCGCGGCACATTGTGGTTGATACTGTATTTGTAGGTCGAAGACACTCGAGTGTTTCTTCCCGTCCAACATCTCCAATTTTGCGGGCGTTGATTGCGGCCTCTGGATCACTTGTGGATGTCTATGTCGGCTGAATGTTTGTCCTTCGATAGTCTCGTTGCTTCAAGTCAAGTGACAAGTATCGAAACCTGACATGCTTTGCAAACTAGATCCAGCTTTATCCATCTGTAAGTTACATATATTTACTCTGATGGTGTTTCCCAATAAAGAATCACTCGAATAGTATTTAAAAGTAAAAAAAGCAAACGAACTATCTGTAGTTGTTTTGTTTGGAGTTCGAATGTTGCCGCTAAAAAGTCTCCCAACGCATAATTTCATATTTCAAACAATCACACTAATTTTCGGACCACGCCGGGACCTATTCTTAACAACAAACCCTTAGCAACTCAGGGTATTTTCGTTCTGTGAATTCTAGAATTCTACGACTTGTGACAGGCACAGCACGAATTTTTGTCGAAGCCACCACGAATGTTTCTATTTATTTTCTTGTGGTTTCCCAACTATGTTTTTCTCTGTCATGCGCACTTTACAAACTAAAGTGTTTTGAAACTACGCTTACTCCGAATCAAGTTATCTTACGCCATGAAGCCTCAAGATTACGCTTCACAGAAACAAGTACTTCTATAGACATTCTAGAAACAGGGTGATGATTGGAATACGAATTTTATGGTGTTCTATGTGACATGAATACATCAACTACTACTTTATGGTATACAGAGCTGCTGATATTAACACAACTGATGTAGCGGAAGCCGGCCGCTATCCGGCGTCACAAACGGACTAAATCAAGGCATCAACACAACAAAGCTAAACTTAGTACACTTTCTTCTGAGCCACCGCGTTTCGGCCTAGGTAGGTCTGCATGGCGGTATCAACACCAACTATAACTCTGACAATACGCTGGACACCGGCTGGGAGAACGTTAAACCAACCGATCCAGCGAGTGTATAGGGGAGTAGCGACATGCGCCGCCTTCCCAGAGTCGATAGCCGCGATGATCTCCTTGGCAACATCGACAGGCTCGACGATCGGCGCAAAGAATGAGCTTGGAGTCTTGACGCCCGTAAACATGGGAGTGCTTAGTTGACCGGGCTCTACGAGAACCATGCGTACCTCTGGGTGAGAAACACGTAGCTCGGCCTCGAGAGAACGGTGCATCGCAGACACACCGGCCTTGCAAGCAGCGTAGTCGGTGAGTTGAACAGCGCCGACCAGGCCCATGACAGATGAGAGAGTCACGATAGTGCCACCGCGGGGGGAGTTGGCAATTGAAGGCAGAAAAGTCTTCAGAGTGTAGAAGTGAGCAAGCAGATTCACACCAACGCTGTTTTCGATTTCGGGAATGGAAAGGTCGAGCAGTCTTTTGCCGATAACGACGCCAGCATTGTTGATCAGAACAGTAGGAGGACCAAGCTAGAAAGTATGTTAGTATAGTACATGGCATCATCTAACAGCGGTAGCGAACTTACATCGCGCTCAATTTCCTTGGCAACTTCAGCCAGACGGGCCTTGTCGGATACGTCGCACTTGTAGTAGGTGACGCCTCTAGCTTCTCCAGACTCCAGCTCAAGGACATCTAGAACAGCAACAGTCGCGCCGCGCATACCGTATACCTCGGCAATCAAGAGACCTAGGCCGCTGGCACCACCGGTGATTACGATGACTTCTTCGCTGAGATCGACCTCGCGTGGCAGGCCATAAGCGATGCGGCGGTTGATCACATCCGCCATCCAGCATAGTGTGATAAGGGTAGCCCACGCAATAGCGCTCTGCATGCGCGAGTTCTGGTATGACATGGCTTGCGCGCGAAGACACAATGGCACTAGCCAGCAGATGAAGGGATGCACGATGGTCACTTTCGCAACCTTGACGACCATGTCGAGCGACACAGGCGCAAACCACGAGTCATTCTGATCCTGGCCGCGGAATGTCGGTTTGGCGCTCATGATGTTAGCGGTGGAATTTTAGATTTTCTGATGTATGAAAAGCAAGTGAGGACCGCGATATAAGCTAGTTTCCAGTAAAACAGGAAGCTCTAGCTGGAGAGTCGCTGCTGGAGCAAATATGTGAAGTGAAGGATTGGCCGAAGCGCTGGTTTGACAGCCCGATGGAGGGGTTCAAAATCCAGAAGCCAAGCTTGTTGACGTGGAGCAAAAAAGGGTGAGCAGATAGGTAGCGAATAAGACGAACGGCGCTAAAGATGCTCGCTGTATCTTTAAAAACGGGAAAATAGAAGACAGAAAAAAAAATCGGGTTGAAGGAAAGAAAGGTTAAGGATAGAGAAGAATACAAAAGAAGACTTAGCTTGTATTTTATTTTACAAAAGAAAATACACACGATTCAGATGTCAAAGCTACGCCTAGTAGATTTTGATAGGTTACATTGCGCCAGCTGCATCGCTCCTTTCTGGCTCGATTTTGCTGTTTTGCAGTGTCCTTACGCGCTGTTCTGAAGCTTCTTTAGAGCTCCTTGAAACATCAGAGCGAAGCACTTCCAGGAACTGAGCTAGTCTGTAAAGAAACAAGAAATAGCACAAGGCCCCTGTAAGTCTGTAGCACTACCTGGCCAGTCTTACAACGTGGTCACGAACTTGTGTGTGAGAATCATCGATATCAGATCAAAATGTGTTTGCTTTCGGTTGGTAGTTGTGCCGTTGACTAAGCAATGACGGCGACAGCTTATGTAACGTTGGTAAGCCAGTTGTACATACAATGAAGATACTCTATAAACACACGCAAATCGGATCAGCGGCAAAGGTAGATCAAAAACACCATTAAAAGGCGCGATAAATAGCACACCCGCTAAGCCGTATAGAAAGAAAGATAAGAATGCCCATCAACGCCAATACCCGTACCAAAAAAGGTGAAGAGAAGCCCATATGCAAGCTCAAGAACAAAAAAGAAAAAGAAACAAGTAGTCCAGATGTGCGCATACCAACAAAGAATAGACCTCAAGGTCTTGATAATACCACATAGAAGCGGCTCGATATTGACCTTGCACCGGTGTTTTAATCCACCTTGGCCAGAATCATCTTCTCGCGCTCGCTCTGGCGTTTGGTGAACTGCTTCTTGCTGTGCTTGCGCTCGTTTTCCTCCCGTCTCTTGATGGCGTCCAGTTCTTCGCGCTTGATCTTGGAAGCCTTCTTGATCACGTGTGGCACGTGTCTGTGTCTCTGGATGCGGCGGATTTCCGGCATGTGACCGTACTTCTCGATCAAGCTCTGGTTGTATTCTGTAAGGCATAGTGATTAGTAACTGGAGCGACAAAGTTCTTCGGGTGTAATATGACTTACCTAGAGCCTGTCTCTGGCGAGTGTTGGTCATTCCTTCACGCTTGGAGGCGTTGGCCCTCCATACACGGATGTTTCCGTCGTCAGAGCCGGAAAGAAGGAACTTGGAGTCAGCAGTCCATTCGGCAGAAAGAACACGCTGCATGCGCTTGGTGTGGTAAACATCTCTGCTGTGACCCTTGTCGCGGTTCCACACACGAATAGTACGCTGGGTTGGTGTCAGTAATGGTCATGGTAGTACGAGAGACATGTGATATTTGCGGGCTACTTACATCCCAACTGGCTGATACCAGTTCCTGTCCAGTGGGACTGAACGACACATCCATGACGGCAGCAACATGGTCTTGGAGGATGTTGAGGGCACGATCCCACATACGGGTATCAAAAATGTAGATGTTGTGGTCTTCCGAGGCAACGGCCATGTTGTAGGATTCCATGGGGTTCCAGGAAATAGAGTTCGAGGTAAACTTGAGGATGAACTTGCGCGATAGTTGACCTGTTCTCAAGTCACCCATCATGACAGAGCGATCAGTACCACAGGCAGCAAGGACACTGGTTTCAGTAGGGTTGAATTCGACGGCGGTGATTGTATCTTCGCGGTTGGGCCATTTAAGGACTTCGGGGGCGGCAGAGTGACGGTTAAGGTCGTACTAGATGATGTGTATATTAGTTGGAAGAGCCTTGAATGGTGTATAATATACATCAGCTGAGAATGACGTACGATAGAGACAACGCTAGATGCAGCAGCGAAAGCGTTCTTGCCACGATGGTGGGAGATACTGGTGAAGGCGTTGGTTCCCACTATAATCAAGTTAGCAGGTTGGTCGGGTATCAAGACTAGGTTGGAGCTACTTACGCCAAGTAGAGATAGGAGATGCCTCAGAGGGAGTGTTGTAAGGATCCCAAAGCTTGATAGACTTGTCGGCACTGCAACTTAGAAGCTTTTGGTCGGCAGTCCAGGTAAGGCCCTTGACGATATGGTCGTGCGCCGGGGCATTCCAGACATGAGACCGGCTGGTGATATCCCACACCTTGATGACACCATCACCAGAACCACTGGCACAGCGATCTAGAGAGTGTGGATCCATCTTCATAGAGAAGACGCCTTCAACGTGACCTTCGCCAAGCTGGCCCAAAAAGGGAGCAGCGAACCTAGATATTTTGTTAGCACCATCTCGTATATATCTTCGTAATCGGTATCGCTACGCACATTCTCTCGAGCTTGACGGCATTGAGAGTACGGGTATATTCTCTCGCTCTGATGTTAATCAATGTTAGCAAGCGCAATGACGTTCGTGATGAGATACATGGTGTTTGACGGACTTGGCAAATGGATGGATTGAAGGGTCGAGATTGCGAGAGACTTTGGTTTCCGAAGCTCCAGGCTTGTAGCCGCCGCGAGAGAGGGTCTTGATCTTCATGATGTGAATAAGTAGCACAGGATAAACAAAGCCTGCGATTGATCTGGCGCTTGGAACTTTAATTTGTCGCGATGATATGAATCTCCCAAGCCAAAGTAAGGGCCCCTCTAGAAAAATTAGTTCACCGCCCGGCAGAATGATACCTCACTCTACGCTATCGATAGGCAACTTTGGAAATAAGAGTGGACCCAAGCTATTCAATCCCAGCACAACATTGAACAGCCTGATTTAGCCAGTTGTGTTCTAGACGATGTTCATTCAACCAGCCTCGCGAACTAAAGCTAGACGATTTGAACGCTCCTTGCCATCGGTTTGTAGAACTTTGTAAAAACCTGAAGACCACAAACTTTCAAAAGTGCTTCCAATTGCTCACTAAATATTGCAATTAGCACTGCGCTTGCATTTATTTCTTGCTTTGCGTATATGTTGTAGCCTTCTAGGCAAATTATCTTATTTATCACAAAACAATAAACCTCACACGATCTACATCACTCGACTCTACCGACTCCGTGCGGCAACGCTTGACCGTTTGTCAACCATAAACTATCATGGACTATGACCTTATGATAGACGGCGAGGCCGCTGGCCCGACTGTCAAGATCAGCTCTGTATGCGCTCCTGGCATAAAAATATGTCCATCATTGTCGATTCTAACAAGTAATGCTTCCAACTATAGGCTGATGACATCCACGTCGACTTCACCATGTCGCAATGTCAATTATCTTTCGCCAATTCGATCCGCCGAGTCATTCACGCTGAAATCCCAACCCTAGCCATCGATATTGTCGAAATTGAAGCCAATAGCTCCGTTCTGGCTGACGAACTACTCGCACACCGTCTCGGAATGGTCCCTCTTATCTGCAAGGACGTCGAGGAACTAAACTACTCGCGTGACTGTGACTGCGACCAGTACTGCGAGCTATGCTCTGTTAAGCTAACACTTCATGCCAAGTGTACATCTGATGATATCCTCAAAGTATACTCCCGTGATCTGATCATTGATAGCCAGCGCCGTAGCCAAGTGCTCGGAAACCCCGTCATTCGCGACCCTGATGGTCATGGTGTTTTGCTCTGCAAGCTTCGTCAGGGTCAGGAACTGAAGCTCAACTGTATTGCTAAGAAGGGTATCGCTAAGGAGCACGCCAAGTGGATGCCCGTGTGTGCAGTCGGTTTCCAATATGATCCTCACAACAAGCTACACCACCAGGACTTCTGGTACGAGCAGGACCCAGAAAAGGAATGGTAAGAACTCGATATAATGCTCCATCCCGTAAATTAGCAAGATAAAGATACTAACATGTTGGTTCCTAGGCCCAAGAGCAAATATTGCGATTGGGAAGAGCCCCCGAACCCCGATGAGCCTTTCGACTACGATGCCGTCCCCGAAAAGTTCTACTTTGAAGTTGAAGGTGTCGGCACCCTTGAGCCCAACGATGTCATTCAGGGCGGAATCAAGGTCCTCCAGAACAAGCTTGCCGAGCTATTGTCCGCGTTGAGCGGCAAGGACGATGACGACATGGCCGGCGGCTATGAAACCGGACCCCGTAGCCCGGATCTTAACATGGAGAATTCCAACCCCTGGCAAGATCAGGGTTATACGACACCATATGGAGGAGGTGGCGGTGGTAATCAAAGCGTCTGGGGTAATTCCGCTACCACTCCTTACGTATCTGCCACGCCTTATGGTCAATCTGGTAACTCTGGCTGGAACTAGTAGACAGCTAGTATTACACTGGATCATGTAGAAGAATTGGTGGTTTGTGATGAATACCTTTTGCAACACTTTTTTTGTCTCTCTCTATTTTTTGTGTTTTTCTGGGAGGGGGACCTTTTTTAAATTATGGAATTCCGGCGTTTAAGGAGCTTATATTGATATGACGTTTAATATCTTGCTGTTCTGTCTACTTTCCAATGACCAAATAAGTACGCTAGTTTCATATCAACCTTGTGCTAGGTACATGGGATTAGGATATTATGATTTGAATGAAGAAAGTATGAGATTTTGCCCATTCACATATCGGAAATTATTTATTATATCGATCGATGGTTGGGCGAGACGTAACGAACGCAGCTTATAGAAGGTACACTTATCATTGACTAGGTTTATATGGTCGATGGATGTTACTATTTTATACAAACACAACCAACTATAGTAAAGATACACAACAAAAAAAGGAACGCCAAACCGAATGAAGCATGTGTCCAGTGACCAGAGGATGTCAAGTGCTACTGAAACTTGACCGAAACCCACGGATTTAGATATAGAGAGTACAGGCAAGGGAGCAAGGCATAACAACAGTAGTTGTATGAGAAGACGAAAGATAATGCTTACTTCTCAGGCTGGCCCAGGACCTTGCGGTAGATAGATCTGTGACCTTCAAGGAATAGGAAAGTGCATATTGTTTGACTATACAAGACTGATGTTAGAGCGGTACAACAACTAATATAAAGGGGTGTTGGTGTATGTGTAAGAACTTACGGTCCAAGACGTAGGAATGATGGCGTCCAGCCCTTGAACATCCACCGTAGACCATCAGTTCGGTAGAGATCGCGAAAGAGATGAGCTAAGTTGTGGTCAGTAGTCGAAGACATGATGCGGGTCTTGATGACGTCGATGGGGCTCGTGACAGTAGCGGCGACGATTCCAGCCAAGAACGAAGCCGAGAAATGAGTGGTCAAGTTATCGCTTAGTGGAGTGTACGAGATAAGCAAGCGCTTGAAGATGTCATACGACGCCAGCTGCGACGACGTCATGAAGATAGCGCGAACGCTGTTGGGCCAGACACCACGGAACCACGACTTGATACCCTCCTCGCGCGCCATGCGCACCATACCGTCGATGGCGTGTTTGTAATTACGACGCTGGTCAAGTGGTAGCGCAGTATCGTGTTGCATGCGCACGTTGAGCACGTCGGCGACGTTGCCGGATATACCACCGCAGAAACCGGCAAAGGAGGACAGCACGATCAACATGCCGAATGATGGTGGCTTACCATCGGCAGTAGTGTAGCGCGTCTTGAGCTCTTCGTATACGCCGAAGCGTACGGTAGAGTATGTCATTTGACGTAGTAAAGAGGCTGATAGACCGCTGTAGATACCAAGGGGTCCATTGTGCTTTATGATGTGCATGAAGGTGCTCGTCATGGTCTTGGGCCCATCAACAGCACGGGTTTGGAGACGGACCTGATAAGGAGTCTTGTTAGCATTTGTAAACGCTTACATGTACGTTGTCAAAAGTGTATAGTTTTGGCATGTAAATTCATGACAAAGAACTGCGACACGGACAAAAGGGAGGCATTCCTGCAAACATGAGGCTCTGCAATGGCACATGTAACATCGTCACAAGTTGGAGAACCTGTGCCGTCCCCGACTAATAGTCACACACCTTTACTATTGAGGTGTTAGCATTCTGGAATGGTATAAGCGGTCAATATGATGGGGGCCATGATATGAGGCTCAGCTTCGGCAGATGATGACATATATGGTCACTTATGGATGTATATAAAGACATATATGTGAGGACTTACCGAGATCTAGTGGGTGAGTTACGCAGGCAGCCATGCTGCTTGCACTTCCACCGAACCAGAAGGGATATTTAAGAGCTGGTGTCTTTGAGTCCTTCTTCTGAATTTTCCCCGAGGCGGGAGAGGGCGAGAGCGCCACCGTAGAGTTTTTAGTAACCTCCATAGCGAGGAATAAACGTGATGAAGATTACAAGTATACGATAGATAATAGAAAGCTTTAGACTAGTTGTATGTTTTTCTGGCTGAAATCCACTAGAATTTGCAGCAAAAAAAGATAAGATAGTGGCACAATGCTTTAGATAACCAAGGACGAAAATAAAGAGAGGATTTTGAACGCTTGCTCAAACAGATAGTCTAAGACAAACGAGACAGAGATAAAAAAGACAAAAGTAGGCAAATGATTATTGAAGTAGGGTAGAAAAACTGGAAATATAGTGTGTTTGCTTCTGAAATATCGTGTTCAGCCGCTGGTAGAAAATTTCAAAAATAGTCGGATGAATTACGTAGATTCTTCGATGCTGCCAATTCCTCAAAGGTGAGAAGAGAAGAGAAAGACGGAAAAAAGTTACAGGTTCCTGTATGTATTCCTAAAAGGCCCGGATCGCAGCCGATTTTCAAGGCAGTTTGGGGAGAAAACCTTTCAGTTTTAAGTTTCCTATTTTTTCTCTACATGTATTGGATTGTTTTGGGATAAACGGTCTGACAGAGCAAAGAGAAAAAAACAATAAGCGGCTATGATCAGGTAAGTTATAGAAATCTCACGATCGAGCCCGGATTTAGGAGTCAGTCAATAGTTATTGTGATTTAGAAGGATATGGTGATAAGAACCGTCGAAAAACAATCCTTAAAAGTTTTTCAGTGGGGCGAGGTTCTATGGTTTCTAGAATGATAGCACAAGGTAACTGTAACTAGAACCAACAAACAACAACAAAATTGGTTGACGAACCATGCTAACTTGTGAAACAGCAGTGCGCAATTATGATCAATCATGTTTTGTATTTTTTCGACAGTACTTGGAAAAAAAATAGTTGCAACTACTATGTATGATACATGTACGTATCAGGTACCCGACCTACTATCAAATGTCTGGCACATGCAATTGTATCGGCTACTTGTGCCGGCTTGCTTATAGCCGAAAGACCAATCAGAACCTGTCCGATGGAGCCTCACTCTAGAATCCGTTATTGGCTCCCGATTGAAGTCGCGGCATAATGAAGAAGAAAGATGAGAATGGCTGTGGCCCCGCTTCGCGCAGGGCATAGTATGGAGTAGCAGAAACTACGAGTAAGTTATTAAAATGATTGTTATAATCAACTAATGTTTGTCTGGCGATATACTTCCATTGGTTTTACTCAAACAGCGTAGTTAACCTTTCTTAATCAAAAGTTCGAGTCTAATGTCACGAAGTCGCAAATTCTAGAATCCGGAATAACTACCACAGATGAAAATAATTTAGATGGAACATTGAAACGTAATGTGGTGTAATTCATTTAAAACTTTTAATTGTAAGTTATAACAAATCATAGAACTTCAGATATCAAAAATGAATGGAGATCCCATATTAGCTCGGTGAGATACCTCCAGTTTGAAGGGTTTTCTCACATGTCTACTACCCAAAAAGAAGACCTGTTGGAAAGTTTACCCGTAGATATGACCACTGTTTTCCAAACAGATAGTTAGTAGATAGATGTATGTGAAAAAGGGTCTCCGATGTTTTGACGTATTACTCACTTGTATATATAATCAAGACAATTATCATCTAAATTTCTCGCTATAATGGTACTGTCATGAAACTATAACTGTTCTTTTTTATTATTTCTTTTTTTTAAAAAGATTAGCGGAGGCCCAGCACCGAGAAAAAAAGAAAATGGCCCAGTAATTGTAGTGAAGAAAAAGCTTGCTACATAGCTTTTATATTTAGAAAAAAAAAAAACCGGCCCCACACTCGGTAGAGGCTGTTTTAGTCAAAAACGTAGCAACTACAATCCAAGCTTAACAAGGCTGGGTGTATCAAACTATCATCTTGGTAGTTGCTACAACTAATCGGTAGTCATTGTTGCACAAGGCTATCATCCATGTAATGCGGGTTGTGATATCCTTCAAACTTTGCCTTTGTTTCTGTTCATCGTCGTCTGTTGCTTTAACTTGTTAAAGAAAAGATGAGAGCTTTCCGCATCGTGACTCGGGGTCAACTACGACTGCAGTTGCCGACAGTCTCGGCATTTGGCACGGCCCGGCCAGTTGCACTCCGGACATCGCTCCGAACGGCATATACCAATCGTTGGTATTCTTCGGGTACTTGAAATGCCCTTTCTCTCTCCGGGTATCTTCTATATCTAGCGCTAGTGGCTTACGATCGTTTTCTGTCTTACTCCATAGCTTCTCCTGCGCCGAAACAAGTCGAGATCGGCGGTGCCAAGTTCCAAACCGATTCCTGGTTCAACGTCCCACCAACCGTCGTCTCGGCTGCTTCGCGGCGTCTACATCTCCAAGAAGACCATCCGGTGAACATCACACGGCAGATCATTGAGGCGCATTTCCCTAGCCCAGTGTACACTCACTACAACACCTTCCACCCTGTTGTCAACACGACACAAAACTTCGATAGTCTTGGGTTTCCCAAAAACCACCCAGGCCGTAGCCGTACCGATACGTACTATATCAACGAACGCGAGCTGCTACGAACGCATACCTCGGCGCACCAGGCTGAGCTATTTGCGCAGGATGCCAGCCCCGGGTTCTTGGTCAGCGCTGATGTATATCGCCGTGATGCAGTAGATCGTAGCCACTACCCCATCTTTCATCAAATGGAGGGCGCATGTATGTGGGACCGCACCAAGATCCCAAACGGCGATGTTGCTGGCGCTATATGGATGGATGTTGAGGCATTGCCTAAACATGATGTCAAGGTTGAAGATGCCAATCCAAAGCCTCATGCTGGAAATCCACTCCAGGCAGAACACTCAGAGGTGGAGGTAGAGGCTGTAGCAGCGCACTTGAAACGGTCTTTAGAACTCATGGTTATCGATGTCTTTACACGTGCCCGCAAAGCTGCACGCAAGCTTGATCCTAAGGCTACTGAGGAGCCACTCAAGATGCGCTGGGTCGAGTCTTACTTCCCGTTCACCTCGCCGTCATGGGAGCTTGAAGTATACTATGACGGTGATTGGCTCGAAGTCCTTGGATCTGGGGTCGTTCAGCATTCCATAATTTCAGCGGCAGGAGTCCCACACAAGGTAGGATGGGCCTTCGGTATTGGCCTTGAACGTATTGCCATGCTTCTTTTTCAGATCCCTGATATCAGACTATTTTGGTCACAAGATAGACGCTTCCTAGACCAATTCATAGGCGTTTCAGCTGGCTTAGACTCGCTTCCCCAGTTTGTTCCATTCTCGAAGCATCCTGAATGCTACAAAGATGTGTCTTTCTGGATGCCTGCTGGAGCTACAGTTGCTACAGAGGATAAGCCATCGGACGAAGCCCTATTCCATGAAAACGATATCATGGAGCTTGTGCGTAATGTCGCTGGTGACGTAGTAGAAGATGTTAAACTAGTGGATGAGTTTGTTCATCCTAAAACAAAAAGACTAAGCCTTTGCTACCGCATCAATTATCGTAGTTTCGAGCGCACCTTAACCAATTCTGAGACAAACAGTCTCCATGCGGCCGTGTCTAAGGAACTCGTCGACAAGTATGGCGTACAAATCCGCTAAGCTGGGTTTCGGAGCAGCAATATAATAATCATGTAGTATCATTGTCTTCATGTAAACTATACTAGTTCCTGTATTATATCTGATAATATTTCAAGTTTTAACAAAAAACATAAGCCGTAGCTTTTAGTGTGTGTATATGCAAACTACCCCGACACTGTTGAACAGTTTACCTATATCCGAGATATAGGAAAAAAGAAACACTTATAGCAACACCTCGTTTCGATCAAGGGACCTCCGGGTTATGAGCCCGGCGCGCTTCCACTGCGCCACGTTGCTTGTATGGTGTTCGCTGATAGATCACAACGTTAACAGCAACTGTTACTACAAAGCTTGTTGCGGTTAGGGTTGATACAACCATGGTAACTCATGTAGACGTCAACTATACATGTATGTAGCCAAAGGCAAACCACAAAATAATTGATCCCAGCAACAAGTAATATCATAATGCCGTGAAAGAAATATCATAACATGCTGTATAAAGGGAGGCATCTCTGATTGTAACAACTTAGTAACACAATACATGACTAGTAGTCACTTGCATATAGGTTCTAATCAACCCACATTTGAGTTTGATTACATTACGTCTGTCTAGACCACTACGATTATATGACGTCGGCCTATTCACTGAGTTTGTATCTAGGGCTCTCTGCTCTGCAAACTCAAAGTCTCTATATGCTTAGGATAGTATACTACTTCCCAACCCCGATAATTATACAAAGAAAGAAGCCGGAACAGAAATCATACGCTATCATCACTGCCATCACTAGATCTCACGAAGTGGAAGGGACGGAGGCTAGGTAAAACTGTGCAGACCTGGACACTTGGAATACAGTAAAACCGGTGCCACAAAAATCGGGTTGTCATCCGGAGTCAAAAATTGAGCTGTTAGTCAAATCTCTAGACGATAAATACAATAATCATTATAACCTGGACGCAAGCCGTTAGCTGGGTACCATCTACACAAAAAGTAAACACCAAAAAACATACAACACTTGGTATTCCCACGTGGTCACCCACCGTAGTACTAATCAAGCGCTTCATAGTTTAACTAGGGGAGAGCGGACGGGATCCCGTGCTTTCTATGAGCTATGGTCGTATGTGAAAATTTTAAGCTTAGGGGGCATTATATACTATGACAATATTCGGCGAAAGTGTTTCCATCCAAAGAAGTATTAACGGCAAGGTGATGTTGTGCCACTCGGAATACGACGAAGCTATTGAGTGGGTCTAAGCGGAGAACTTCAAATCTCTGCACATCCAATCCAGCGTTGTATAATCTTAGTGATCCGTGTAGACGTTGAATATGGTCAAGTTAAGTCAAGTCAAGGCAAAGGTGCCTCAAACCGGCCACTGTCTCCTTTCATAGATACTATTTATAGATACTATTTATTATATGTCAATCTTAGTGATACATATAAATGATGAATTGAATGTAAAAGTTAAAGTTCAGCTTGGGTCACCCAGAAGATGCTACTAGCTTCTTGGGCAGGGACATACGATATTGCGTACTAATAAATTAATTCTCGTCCTACTATAGATGACTTCAAAAAAAAACGTACATTCATTTAGTCAAGACTTTATATATATGCTGTATTGGTTCTTGGTAGAACACAAAAGTTCATTTGAGATATACAGCCAAGACAAGATATATGATTTTTAGTAATAGAGACAAGCATAATGCTAGCTATAGGTAGTGCCTAAGCATTCTGAAGTCGTCAGGACTATCTTTTTCCCAAGGATCTTAAAGTACGTTGTACCACCTTGACAACATAGCCTATGACCTATACGTCTTTCCAAAGCTTTGTCTGCAGGTATATGACCCCGTTGTCTCCACAGCGCCTTACATCCACCAATGTCAACCAGTATTTATCTGATGTCGTTTACCCTCTACTTCTTACTCCGGTGGCCGTACCCACGAGTAACTCAAATAGTACGCAATAACAGCGTAAAGAAGATGCACTACAACTACAGATGGCAGAACTGAGGAAGCGAGCCGATGCCATGGTAGAAGTGCTCAGCTTTCTTGATAAGGCAGCCAAGGAGAGACTGAAGGGTGCCAATTTGGAAGCCGAGGCCGATAGACTCATCTAAAGCCTTAAAAAACACGGTGAAGAAAGAGGTGAACAAGATCATTGGGGGCAAGTCACCCACCCCCAAAGCTCAACAATCACCAGCCGTGCCCAAAGAAAAGACCAGCTGACAGCAACAACAACAGGCAGAGAGGACAATGGGGACTCCAGCCCCACCAAAGAATCCCTCTTTCATGGGTGGTCAAGGCATCGAGTGGTACACAGTCCGGAATGACCCTCAATATCCAGAACAGAATCAAAAGGGCGAACCAAAGCAACAGACACATGGCCAGACTCCTGCCAGAATCTAGGATGAAAGGTGTCAACCCTTCGCTGGCAAAGAAGAGAATGATAGACCTCTTCAAGGAGGCCCCAACAAGGTCACCAACATGACGGAAACCGCTCATGGCTTCGCGCTTTCTCTCAACAAGGATCCCACACTACCCAGAGGCCAGCACTGCAGAGAAAGAAACAGTTTGAGAGAAATATGTTATCCACAGTATCCCCAAACTTGAACACGACATTGGCGGCACAAAACCAACCACTACCGACGACATTAAGACGGAAAATGCCTCCGGGGGAGTAGTGAAGAGCATGGACTGGAGGGAGTACCGTCAGGACTCAGACATGGCCGCCCTCCACATTGCGGTCCACAATCTTGAGTCCCTGGAACCATGGAGCTGCTTGGTCAGAAGCGGCTGGTCAAGAGACCACACACCAAACCTGGAATAAAAACTGCTAACTGTATGAGCCGTTGTAGATAGCACAAGACAGAAACCTGCACCTATGCTATCAGATGCGCCTCGTGTTGACTAACTACAGCAGCAGCAAACACTCGCAGAAAGCGACTTGCATGACACAAGGAAGCATGTGCTTGCACCCTCAGATGCCCAATTTGTCAGGACCAGCACGCAGCCACGAGCTGCCATACCCTTCACTAATGGAGGGCACCCCAGCGCAGCCACCCAAGGACACCTATGTTAGGAATATATCAAGCCAATGTACAAAGGAGGCACTCAGCGCAGAAGGCGGCTTTGGACGAAGTCGCCAGGAGAGATGCCGAAGTAGTTATGGTGCTGGAACCCGCAATCCACAAAGACCGGACATCCCGGCCCTCACACTACATCCAAGTGGAACCCCTGACACAGGAAAGGAGGGCCATATGCTTCGTCAAGAAGAACTCCAGCCTCGAGATACACGCTGATGATGGCATTCCTGCCCACACAGATAACTCAATGGTGTCAATCAAGGACAAGGGACTACCACAGGCAATCTGTGTAATTGGAGTGTATAATGCAGGTCACGGAGCCGCAGACTGAATGAGGCAGTGAACCAGATCTAGAGATAGAAGGCCACTCACGGGTCAAAGCGACATGCAAGAACAGCACCCTGAGACGGTTAGGAGTCTGGTTTGACAGGACTCCAAGTTTTAGGCATCATGCTAGAGAAATAGTAGCTCGAATGGAAAGATTGGCTAGTGCGCTACAAATCCTTAAAGGCTGTAAATTCGGAGGCCCTGTGAAGGAACTCCTACAAGTCGTCAGAGCGGTCTTCGTCCCTGTGATGGCATACGCAGCCGCAACATGGTGGAAACCAGGCGAAAGAGGAAACATAGACAAGGCAGAACTACTGGAAAAGGCTCTCCGAAAAGCACTTCTAGCCGCTCTTCTGATCCTCAGGAAAACACCAACTGCGCTCATTCACATGCTGGCAAACATGGCTCCGACGGGGCTTATAATGGAAAATGCTGTAACAAGGGAGGCGATCAGGTGGTACCAACTGGTTTATCCACTTCCCGTAATGCAGCATGAACCCAGAACTCGGAGGCACATCCTTCCTCCCCGAATCACCGACATGCTGGAGCCCTTCCCGGAGCCACTCATATGATATGGGCAGCTAGAAGGCCTTCCCCACACGACAGACATTCCGCCGGCAGACTCGATACTCGCAGTCAAAGATAAGGACCTGGCAGCAGCAGCACACCTAACACACAAAGAAACTTGCCCCCTATCCGATATCTAGCTAGACACAGATGGCTCCAAGAAGTCAGAGGGATGGATAGGCTCAGGATGGACTGCAGAATAAAGACGAAAGACCATCATGGGTGGAGTCTTCACGAAAGGCTGATGGGAGGAGGTAATAGACACAGAGATATTGGCCGTACTACATAGACTTAAAGACTTCACCCCCACACAGACGGAAGGGTGCATGAACATTTGGATCCGTCTAGACAACAAGGCGACAGTAACCCGAATAAACGGATCTTTCAACAAGACAGGATCCTCCCAGCAGTCAGTCGACGAAGCCAAACGGCTTATTCAAAGATTGAAAGACGGTCTAGCAGGCAGGAAAGTCTACTGTATTTGGATCCCAAGCCACAGCGGAATAGGTGGCAATGAGATAGCTGACGATCTGGCAAAATGTTCGGCCAACTACATGAACTAAAACTCTATGTCGTTAGCCGGGGCTTATAGATGGCACAAAGAACACACATAGGCAACATTTAGGGAGTGGAGTTAAAATTGAGCTCTTAGTTAAATCTCTAGACGATAAATACAATCATCACAATGACCACGTGGAAGTCGGACATTATGTGCTGACAAATCACGAAGATATCAATCATAAGATAGCCATATATGAATCATCGAATTCATGTCAAGATTGGTTGATCGTGGGTTATGCGTACAATCTGTGTTTCATTCCATATCCGCGTGTTTATCCTACACACGAGGATAGTGTTTGACCTCGTCTGGAAAAATAAACTGCAAATGTATAAAATACACGCAAGATATACTTTTACACAGGGGGGGGGGGAAACCCTACCAGGGTATAAATTGCCGCTACACAGCTTGCCGAGCCCGGCAAGATTGACATGGCTATCTATGCTTATCACGCTACCCAGCTTCTGATACATTTCAGCCAGCACATGCATGTTGGTGCAGACCTTCTGACTACGGAGAAGGCAACTAATCACGCTGGAAAGTACCTGGCGTTTTTTTGCGGCGCTTCTATACCGAGCACGCTTGTGCAGCATATCACCATTGACCTACAAAAGATCTTTGATCATCATCTCCTTGGCCTACCGAGTATCACAAAGAATGACCAAGATAGCGAGCTGGTGACCGAGGGCATACCTAGCCTGGCTACGGACCGACAAAGACTTGGAGTCCATATCATTACCCGCCAAGCTTGCTTTACCGACAACCCGGAAACTTATTCCAGCCCGTTTCCACTTCGTCATTTAGGAGTCCAGCGGGCCCTGTCGGCAACGTGCAAACAAATACGTTGACAAACACGACAGGCCTAAAAGCTGCACCACCGGCTTAACAGATGCCCATGGATGACGAAGACGGTAACATTTCTACGCCAGACATAGAATCACATCAGCCGCAGACGCAGTGGGACTTTGATTTATCTCCGGCCAAGATGTCGGATGCCTCTGGCTAGTTCTCATTGACGGGGATGAACCCAACCCATGGATGCAATGACAGGACCCGATCGAACCTAAAACGACGAATATAATCACTAAGAACGCATTCTACTACTTCTATCAACGGGCTTTCTCCAAAAAGAATTGAAATATGTGTCAATAGTGTTGCTATCACGTTTTTGTGGTTGGTCATGAGCTTACGGTAGTCGGTCCTCTGAGATCCGAGATTGGTCTGCTTTCTTAATATAGTAACAGCACGAGATCGCTCTACCGGCAGATCCTTGCAAAGTACAGCTATCAGCTTCCCAGCGGCTTGTATAGCAATTCAGCCAAGTGGTAGATCGCACTCAGCTTGTCGTTGATTGTCGGTTTGGTTCCCGGCGTAATGGGTGGCTAGTTGAGCGTCTTGGCTTCCATAAGGTACCGATGTCGTGTCATGTGCTGGTTATAGGCTTCGTCTTCGTCACTTTTTTCGCCCCCAACGCCAAGGTTTTGCTAGTTGGCTCGTTGCTGCTCTGAGTATATTCCATGTTTCCGTTCTCTGAGTTGATATAGAAACCCCGTACCTACCATATATATTTGAAAGTGCTCTTCCTTGCGGTGTCTTCGCTACTGTCACTCCAGCTTATGCTACCGAGATGTGCCCGCTTGTACTACGTGGCTATCTGACGACCTTTGCCAATCTATGCTGGTTAATCGGCCATCTCATCTCTACTGGCGTCTTGACAGCCTGCCTACTCCCATATACCATCCAATGGGTTTGGTCACCATTCTTAACTATCGCCTGTCTCTTCCTCCCCGAGTCACCAGTGGCACGTACGCCACAGACGTCCAGCCGCCACCATAGCCGTTCTCGATCGTCTTCTAACAGTGGGTGACGATGTAGTCAGCCGTGGGACCGCCGTGACTATGATGCAACATACCGTCACTACGGAACGCTTTGTGGGCGTATGAGCGTCGAAAGTAGCTACATAGACTGCTTCTGCGGCTCGAATCTTCACCGCTCGGAGATTGCTATCGTCAGTTAGGGCTGCCCGCTCTTATCTGGCTTTACAATCCAGAACTATGCTATATACTTCTTCACTTTGGCTGGCATGCAGTCGAATGACTTGTTCAAGTTAAATTTGGGTAACTTCAGCATCGCTTTTGTCGGCTCCGTGTCGAAACTGGTTTGTCCAGACTCACTTTGGTAGACGCCAGATCTATATCACCGGGTTGGCCTTCATGTTGCCCATCATGGCCATGATAGGCTTTCTCGATTTAGGTAACAGTTCTACGGCTATCCTCTGGACTCGGACATCCTTGCTTCTCGTCTAGTTCTTCTTCTATGGTATGTCTTTCCCCTTCCATGTTTGATAGCCGTCCATTAACCCTCTCCAACCCTTATAGGAATCACCATCGGCCCCATCCCTTACGCTATTGCAGATGAAGTCGGCGCCATAAACCTTTATACTCACACTATTTCTCTAAGTCGTAACATTTATTATATCCTCTCTTACAGTAAACACTGTCGTTGCGCCCTACTTGCTCAACCTCGCCAAAGAAAATCTCAAGGGTAAAGCTGCCTTCCCCGCCGTCGCCATGGCTCTACTGCAACTCATATGGGCCTACTTTCGGCTTCCTAAAACCAAAGGCTTGACGTCAGAGACTCTTGTTCCATCAAAATTTGCCTGCCAGGCGCTTCCTCTCCGAAGCCGACAAGATTCAGCCTCAGGTCAGATCGTAAACTGGTTCTCTTACTGTTGCTTCTTCGTCACCAACCGCAACTTTGTCGCAAACATCTGGCAACGACGCGTAGGGCTATATTAGTCAGACTGTTAAGAACCTGTACAGTAACTCATTGTTGCTGTAATAATGATTAATTCTCCAAAATCTTGAAACTGATACGAGTCTCATCCCACCGCGCGCTAGAACCCTATCAGATAACCCTAATTTGTATAAGTAGGATCGAAAACATATGTACACTACGTAGCACAGTGCCAAGAGAAGACGAAGATAATATTGTTGTTGCCTGATTATTTTGTTCAATTGAAATACTAGTAATAACGCTTTGCCTAACCCTGTGTGATTCTGATATAAGAAAAAGTTAAAAAAAAAAAGAAAAAGAATGCAGAAAGAATGATAGAATAAAAGAAGTGAAGATAGGTCCTGTTTCAATGGCCTTGCCTTTTGTAGTTGGTGGTACTTATTTGTTTTGTAGTAGGTATAGAAATACTATACGAGAAGAGAAGAGAAGAGTAGATTTGTGATCTACATAAACTATACATGCGATCTAGCTTCGACTGAGAGCTCTGCTGCATTGTTCATGTAGGGCGGTAGGCTTCCCTCCATTTCCACAGGCTCCATGATCGGCGAGGAATCCAGCTCCTTCGGCGGCTCATAGACACCTCTGTACTGAGAGTATGCTTCTGCGCTCTTTCCACTGGCTACAATTGGCGAAACATAGGCCGGTGCGGGCATAGTCATCTCTGGCATCTTTTCGTTTGATCTCGTTGTCATGCCGCCACCAACACCAACGCCGATACCGACACCACTACCGATACCGACACCACTACCGATGGTCATGGCGTTAGTCGATGAGCTATCGAGCTCTTGAGGGCCCCGAGAGCCACCAGGAGCAAAGCGTTTCCGGCGTAGAAGCATACAGCCAACGAAGATGGCCGTAACCAGAACACCTAGGGTAACTCCGATGGCGATGCCGACGGCAGCACCAGTTGAGATACCACTGCTAGTCGATGCGGTAGATGAAGTGGCGGCTTCAGCAACTGAAGAAGCCTTGGCTGTCGAGCTTGCAGTTTCGGAACCGCCGACATCGACTGCCCGCCAGTTGATCTGGATCATGGGTGCGAAGGCAGTCATGACGGCGCTGCCGTCTAGCACAGTCGAACCAGTGACAAAGGCGGAGTTGCTGGAGCAAGATAAAGTCGGGACTGTGCCTACACTGGCAAGCTGTACGCAGGTTTGAGCAATTCCGTTATTTAGATCAGCCGAGCAAGTATAACCGCTGTAGAAATAGTTAGTTTCCATTATCTAACAAAGGAGATACAAAGTACTTACGTTGGGCAGCAGCCAACAGCGGTTTCGCCGGCGATCATCGAGTACTCAACTTGCCAGTCACTAGTAGAGCCGGCCGTGGCAGAGCAGGCCGTATAGTGGCCCACAGGGCATTGGATGCCGGGTGAGTAGAATCCCCATCCCTGTAAAGGCTGTGTGGCACTGACGGCACCATCGGATGTTGGTGGCCAGCAAGCAGTGTCTTCGAGTTGCTTTGAAGAAGCACAGGTTTGAGCGTTATAGGCAGTAAGACCATCGGCAAAAACTGTGCTGCACGACGATGGAGCGGTGAATGTCGTTGTGAGAGGACCGAGAACATTACGGTCTTTGACGCCGGTGACAACCATGGTGGATGTGAGAGAGTATAGATTATGGTTGAAGAGAAAAAGGGTTGTTAATAGATAGTGATGTATTTGAGTAGGTAGACTCAAATAGACACTGGGTATCAGATAATATGTAAGGTACTATAACCGATGCGTGAACGCCGAAATGATTTCTCGTCGGATGGCTTAGATGTGATGTCAACGATCCCAACAATAGGTCGAAATTAGTATCGTAAAATAGTTTGGTGGTGATGGTAGCAGTAGTGGCTAAGAAGAATAGATAGTAGAGACAGTATGATAGATCTTTGTAAGAAATAGTGATAGTAGAAATGACAGAAGGATAGAAGAACAAAGGCAATGGATATCAGATACACAAGAATTAGTAGATAGTAAATAAATTAACAGAACAAAAAGGCCTTCCCAGAAGGTGGTGAAGCAGTCAGACAAAAAGAAAAAAAAAGGTTGGAAAAGGACAAGACGAAGAACAGAAAGGAGGGCAAGAGAAGGAGGGGAAACCTATCCGAGATGGGAGAAACGCTTCACTACTCTTCTTTATATATCCAAGATGGTGAGAAGGCTTTTGATTCTCCCAATCCCAAACTACGCTGTTGCTAAGTTTCCGAGACGGCTACCCTAGTCAGCCTGAGGTCTCACTTACACCAGGTAGCAAAATAGGTATTGTAGTGACCCCTGCCCTCCTCTTGGTCTGTTTCCACCTCTCTTTCTCTATTGCCCATATCCCGGTACTTGAGCACAGCAAATCATCATTAAGGCTAGAAAATAGAAAAGCACTGTGTTTTACCCCTCATGGCCAAGTATAATGTGCTACCCAGACACTATAGATACAAACAGTTCAATATAGATGACCCCTGTCCAATTTTTCCCTTGTCATTGTGAAAGCTAGGAATTTCCTCATCTGTGCCTCTACAAGACTGACTGTTGGACAAGCCCCCACCTGCCTGACGCACTAGAAGCGTAGATCGTACAGCACTCGCCGACGACATGGCCGAATCAGGAAAAGCCAAAAATCAAGAACCCGATGTTGCTAATATACTGGTCCGTGTGATTTTGTTCTCTAGGCCATCGTCTCTACCTCACCTACAGCTACCATCTATATGCACATGTAATATAGCCTGTACCAACGGCTTACAGCTTCAGGATGAGTGGCTGTGGTGGTAGCAGATTATAAGTTGTTGCATGGCATCTTGTCATATTGGCAGCTCCTCGACATCCTGCGATTACAATGTCAAGCTCCATCAGGAATCACCAGTATAAACACGAGCTTTTAGCATGAATCTTACAGGCTATATCATGTCCTAATAAATATTATGGTCTAGCTTTGCATCGCTAAAGTGTATGACTAAGCTATAGAATAACTATGCAAAAGCAGTGCTACAATGCTAATCTCGTACATATGCGCCGCTCTTTACCGCTCATAATGAGCCTGGTTTCGATTCTAGCACTCGATTGTTTAGATCGATGGCAGGAGCTTGTGAATTTTGGGTTGTTGTTCAGACGGGGCATGAAATAAGCACAGCTTTCTCGCCAGAACCGCCATCCGAAGTCTAACCCAATCAATGGTTGTAGCCCGTGCTGATGTTTCCATGCCTCATATGTATATCATGTTAGTACATGTACAGTCAAAGACATGAAGCTGGCTGTTTGCTCATGCGACGAAGTAGCAGAATTTCTCCTGTTACCGAGATAGAACTCGTCGTAGAGTAGGAGCGGCCTGAGCCCTATCGGCAAGGCGGGTTGTAAAGGTAGTAGTATTTGCTAGCAAGCACTCCTAGTGCGATCGAATTCCACGCTTTATTTCGTCTGGAGTCTCTATTTGGCGGGCGGGCTGCGACCATAGCCTGTTAGTTGCAAAACCTTGTAACTGCAAACTTAGATCGAGAGTAGTAAGTAACGCATGTCAATGTTGCGTTGGCCAACTGCGCTAGTCTATTTAGCCACACAATGTGACCCTACTAAGCAGCTTTTACAATCAAGAAATCAGCGATAAGAGGAATGAATTTAAGAGATATTCCAAGGAAATACCTGGCGACGTGCGACATAGCCTGGTAGGCTCAACACAGCGCAGGAGGCGGCAAGAAACCAACCGTGAAACGACACCGGGGTTTGAAGGAGGCTTTCGCTTCCAGCGCTCTGATCGCCTTTCTCGATATTGGACTTCTCAATGGTTATTATTTGACAATTATGAGTTGGGTTGGGTTTTCTTTTGTGGAAAATATGTCATTGCATGTGTGATGATGTCGAGAAGACAAGTTGGTGGGCAAAAAAGAAGAATAATAATGAAAAGGAAATATAAAGGCTAATCATGTTTATACTTGTTTTCCCATCTGCTTATGTTTGCTCTTTCCTTCTATGCTTAGTCAGATGAAGATAATGAGAGAAGGAATAAAGAAGACAACCCTTGATAAGATAACGAGCACTAGGAGCAATCACCAAAAAAACAGGATGGATCAATTCAGTCAGATCACAGATCCTCTGACAATAACAAGAATCATTATCAACATCACCTACTAGAGATCGCCAGATAAGCACATCAGAAGAACTTTGATTACCAAACCTGATTCACAGACCGCGTTGTCCTTCTTTTACTTCTACTCTTCAATATGAAATGGAAGCCATCCTCGAACTTAATCGGGTGCTCCTGCCACCTGTGTCAATTGGGCCACGCGGAGAAAATCTACCATCTACCAAATATTTCGCTTTTTTTGCTTCGCCTACCATTAGCTCAATACCAAGAAGTAAAGTGACCCAGGGTCAAAAGGATTTCGGAGCCTTTCGAAGGAATCAATGCTCGATGTTTGAACTCCTTGCTTGACGACAGCAAACTGCGCAACCTCTATATATGATATAGCCCTCTATATAGCAAGTGGTCTGCTTTAGCTTTCTGGTTGCCACATATCTATACTGACTGTAATATTAACAGTAGCTTTACCGAACCAAGGTACGAATATCCTATCATTTCATCATTTGAACAACTTCCAAGACCCAAAGTCGAGCGTCATTTCCATCGGGAGTGTGCGATCCCAGAAGAACCACTGGTTATCCCATATGTCGAGCGACGATCACGTGTATGTTCCAGCCTTTTCAGTATTTCTCGCTCTTCTACCAGTTCAGCATAATCAAGTTCGAATCACCGGGAAATATATTATTCTCCATCAAACAATCTTCACAGTTCCTTCAAAGGTTTCCTCATGTTCCAAGATATGAAGCTACTAATGTTCCTATGCAGAACCTCCGAGATAAACGTGTCTATATTTGCATGTCTACATCTATGCATATCCTCCACATGCTATGTATATAGCACATTCAGATATTGTACCTGCAGCGGCACAGCCATTAAGCCAAGCTAGGCCTGCCTGGTCTAGCCCTTCCACGCCGCCGGAACAAACCAGCCCGCCTCTGTCTTGCCATGTTTTGACCCTAGCTAGCGCCAGTGTGCCAAATCGTGATTATACCAAGTCGTCTAGCTTTCAGATTTCTCTATCTTTATAAAAAACGGCAGTGATCATATTGAACTGTCTAACAGCACTCAGGTAACCAAGATCTTGACAAGTGCGTTGACAGTGTAGATTTACCATCAATATTTTTGGGCAACTCTTATGCCCATATCGCCTTTGTCGTCTTCCTTTGTTCAGGCTCCCTCCCCTTCCTCTTTTGTTATTTTAGGTAGTAGCATCGACATCCAATGTCACCCTATCTAACCCGCCTATACCAAGCATTTTCACGCTAGTATATTACTACACACTAGGTCTCATTGCTTTGTTCTTTTTATAAACATATTAATACATCCAAATAGCTCAGTCGCTCGGGCAAACATCCAGCCGTAAGTCAGGCGAAAGTTTGAAATGTAACTAACATGATATCATAATGGCAAAGTGAAAAAAGTTTGTGGTATCGTCAGTCTTTTTTCTTTGGATCTCTAGTCTACTAGTTTTACCATTAATCCTCTTTTTTGTCTCGTCTTTCTTCCTACCTTATCTCTCGATGTGATGGACACGGCGAACTAAAGTCACGTCTCAAGCTCAAAGAGATCCTAACCACCCACGAAGAAGTTAAACATTAGTTGGTCTTGATCGAGATCGATGTGGTTGCGTGAAAGTGTCACGCTATCTTGTCGTAGCATGTACTCTAATCAGATCTCGTCCATCATATATCAGCCTGACTCTTATACAAGCAGCGATGAAAGCATGGTCACCATCTTGAATCTGTGACATGGGTAACTTTTATATAAAAAAAAATTGGAAAAATGACAGGCCCGAAATGCCATTACTACATACTGAAAGCCTTCTTTGTTTTTCTGACTGAGGTACAAATTCAGTACTAATGTCTGAGCCAATTGTCATGGTTTCTTTGATTTGAAGAAAAGACGTTTTTGAAAGCTGTCACTTGTTAGGGTTACAGAAATAACCCACTTTTAACCTTTTGCACTAGCCCTCGTGAATGGACATACAAATATATATTGTTCATTTTCACTTTGTTTTTCTCTTTTCTATTACAGCGATATAAACTCATGACGTGCCCCGAGCGTCTGTAAACTTTCGTCTGTGATTGATCTTCGTTCAGGGTCTCCTTGGAACCTCTTATCCTTCAGTGTTCTAAGAAGACAATACAATAGCAGTGGTTGTGGCAACTTAGCTAGCATTATGAAGCTTGTTCAAATTTTTTTTTTTTCCTTTCCTGACTTAAAGCCTGTCTAGGGCTAGGTTTTCTACTCTATGAATCATGAATTTCGTTGTTTCCTTTTGTCCCTGAAGTCTCTAAACTCGGCGATCTTGTATCAGATTCTGAATACTTAAGAATAGTTTTAGTATTCTCTCTGTATCGCCTTGGTGAACTTTGAGAGTCAATGCCCAAGGTGAATCATGCTCTCATAAACTTTTGTTTGCTTTTTTCTTTTGCTCTGTTTTCTCTCATCTTTTTCTTCATGACTTCAGGTCTCAGTCTCACATGAAACATTCTGGAAAAAAGACGGAAAATATCACGGTCTTTTTCCTTTATTACTTCTTGTCTCTTTGCTGTCCGACAAATCTTAGAAGTTTTCTTACTAGATCTAGTAAGAAGTAGATTTAAGAGACGAAGAGTCTAATGTTAGGCAAACAAACTCAAGGACGAGACTTTCTTCTTTTCTTCAGGCTGACAGTGACTTGGAAACGTCGATAAATAGTATATCACAAGGTGTCTGTTTTGCTAGACAACAAAATTTGTTTAGTTGTGATGACCTCCGTATTGTTAAGTATGCAATCCGAAAAATATGATGCGCGTGTTTGAGAATATACTTCAAAGTTATCAGCATGTAATTCCCTATTGTAAGATATTGATAGTAGCTTGATACATGATTCATAGGGAAACTTAGAGCTGACCCAGCAACTTTCAAGTCCGAGAAGTATTGGAGAGTCATGGATTTATATACAGTAAGATAACCTAGAAAATGTTGAAAAAAAAAAGAAGATATATTTTACAGCGAAATGAAAAAGAAAGAAAAAAAAGAGTCTCTGTGCTCTCTTAGTTGAATGGTATAAGCCTCATAGAACACCGTATAACAGTCATAAAACAAACAAACATCATTAATACAAACGGATGATACAAAAACAAAAAGTCATAGTCAAGAGACTATGATTACAGCGTCACCGAAGCAGTCGCCTTGAAGTCACGGCTGCTGTCACCGAGATACAGCGTATAGTTCCCCGGCTCGATCTTCCACTCTTGTGCACTAACATCCCAGATCGACAGATCACGGCGAGCTAGATCGAACTTCACAGTGGCCGTCTCACCAGCATCTAGAGTGATCTTTTCAAAGCCACGTATCTGGCGCACAGGCTCATCTGCAGCATCGGGGAAGCCGACGTATAGCTGAGCAACCACAGCGCCAGCCAGGCTACCCGAGTTGGTCACCTCACCAGACACGGTAACAACTGTGTTCCAAAGATCGGCACGGCCTCCGACGGACAGCTTGCCGGTAGCGTAAGAGCTGTTGCCGAGGCTCGTCGTGTTGGTGGATACGGTAAGCTCGGTCGAGTAGTCAAAGGTGGTGTAGGACAACCCGAAGCCATACTCAAAGCGAGGAGTTATGTTGAGCTTGTCGAAGTACTTGTAGTCGATGTAGTTGCCCTCGGTGAAGTTGAGGTCAAGGTTGGTGAAAGACACCTTGGTATTAGCATCGTAATCCGACTCGTTCATGGCAATGGTATGGACAAGGCGGCCGGAAGGGTTAACAGCACCGAAAAGAACGTCATCAATGGCATACGCGGATTCCTGACCCAAAGGACCACCGTAGATAACACCAGTGACGTTCTCATGCTCGATCCACTGGTCAAGTATACGAGGACCCATGGTGTTGAGAACGACAATAGTATTGTTGCAGTTGTCGGCAACCAGGTTGACCATGGCATCCTGAGTGCCGTTGGACAGTTCAACACGATCACCGCCCTCACCACCCCAAGCATTCAGGTAGACGATACAGACATCTGAGTGCTTGACAACACCAGTCGTAGACTCGGAGATTTCGCTTCCGCTGCTGATGAGGCTAGTCGCGGTGTCACCCTCGTCGCTTAGCCACCATCGGAGCATGAAGCCTTCCTTGGCCGCACGCTCGTTAAAGACTTGAACGGGAGCAACAAGATACGCAGGGGTGCCCATAGCCGAGCCACCAATGGTGAACATGTGACCTTGGCTAGTTGGGTCAACGCCAGTATAGACGATAAGAGCGCTACTAGCACCCCACTTCTTAGCGGTGGCGTGAGCACCGAAGATAGAGATGGATTTCTTGTCTTTGATGGGCAGAGCGTTGTTGGTGTTTTTCAGCAAAACAATAGACTCGGCAGCAAGCTGGCGGGCTAGAGTAGAGTGGTCACCACGGTTATCGACGGGGTCAGTAGTTCCGGCAAGCTCAGGGAAGCCCTCGTCTTGCTTGTAGTAGAAGTACGGGATCAGATTGCGCACAGCCATATCATCCAGACGGGCTTCAGTCAGACTTCCGTTCTGCAAAGCCGGGATGATGGTGGTGTTATCCCACATGATAGCTCGTGTGGCGCTAGCCAACAGAATGCCATAATCAAGACCAGCGTTGGCTGAGCCCAAAGCAGTGTGCTGGCCCTGCGCATCGGAGTTGACCATGCCAGGGAATCCCATCTCAACCTTCAAGTACTTGCCGAGAAGTTCCTGGTTTTCGCAAGAATAGGTTGAGTTGACCTTGTTCATGGCGCACATGGTACCACCAGCACCGCTCTTTATAGCATCGTAGAAAGGCGCTAGATACGTTTCGTGGAAGGCCTTGTCGTCGATAGACACAGAGTACGACTCGGTGGTTCCATTGACGCCGCTTTGACCGTTGCTGGAACCAAGCCGGTTGGTCTCATACTCGTTCATGATGAAGTGCTTGGCGCTGGGGATGACGCCGGCGCTACCGAGACCTCTGACAAAAGCGGCACCCATCTTGCCCGACTGATACGAATCAGGTCCGTAAGACTCGCCGGTACGGCCACACCAGGCCGAGCGGCCTAGAGGCTGCATGGTAGGCGCATATGCCATATTGATACCCTTGCCACGGAATTCTACACCGAGGGCCTTGGCTTGAGCCTCCATGGAATCGCGGTTCCAGGTCATGGACATTGCTAGACCAGCAGGCCAAGTAGTCACATAGTAGTAACCGAGAGGATTCGTTGATGAATCCAGCAGCGCCAGAGCAGTGAAATTACCAGCATCTTTGCCAGTTATCAAGTCGATCTTTTCGTAGGTAGAAAGAGTCTTGACAAAGGCAGAGGCCTTCTCATAGGCTGGTTGCCAGTCCCCCAGATCAACTATATCATGTTAGTAAAGTATTGTAAACTAGGCAAGGTGACAAATAGTCTTACTGGTACCCGAGCTTAACAACATCTCAGTGTAGTTAGTAGAGGCAGCTCCTAGCACGCTGTGAGCGAGCTGAAGCGTGGCTAGCACGCCGATGAAGGCCTTTTTCATGACCATTTTGTGTAAATAGGAGAAGGATGACAGAGATAAAGATTCAACAAAAGTAGAGGTGGCAAGCCAACTTGTGAAGACAAATAGTATCGATGGCTTTTTAAACCTCGAGACTTCACTAGCCTCTAACAAAAAGTCGGATTAGCGTGGGAAGAAAGTGGAAACGGAAAGAAAGATTCGGGCTAATTCGAGGATCAAAGACGGGCCGGCTAGGATTATGATTAACGGTATCCAGTTTCAGACTCGATTTCGATCTGATTTTTTCACTGCGGTTACTGATGGGCATAGATGTAGGCAAAAATGGACTGGGATGGTTGGACACAGCAGGACGCCGGCTATTTATGGTTGATGGAAGTTCATTATATACAGGAAGCAAACCCGAGATTCCATGGTGACGACATATCGTTGTAGGACTGCCCCAATATCAACATCAGGAATGGCCGCCGGGGTCAGACCCCGGTCCATATTGGGATGTTTTCCTACAATTAGGCAGCTTGTTTCGGAGAAGACATCAAGCAAACCAAGTAGTAGCAGCGTGATATAGGCTATTTTGAAATCCAAAGGGAAGTGTACTAGAGGATTACATCTCGTCATGTGAATTCATGAGTCTTTCCGGCGAAGAAGACCCTGCTCCGATGGACATATGTATCATCCCAAATTCCGACCCGATGAACTGGCTCGTAGGCTGTGAATCTAAAGATACGCAGTGTAGTACTCAGTATAGTTGTTTCAAAGATGTTGTACGTCGTTCAAGTACCCGACAACGTCAAGATCTTCGTCTGATGATGTTCCATAAGAAAACGAAGCCGCAGTCATTCTGACGTTAGACAGCGATGGAGATAGTTGGAGACACATTCCTTACGATGGACCAGTGATTCGGGAAGCCTCCAAAAAGCAATAGCATCGACTCCAGTCGGGGTTTTCAAGAGCACTATTATGAATGGAGCTTTGAAAACGAGCAATACTCACCCGTAGTGTAGCATTGCAGCAGTATCTATCGTGTCCTTGAAAACCGCAAGTGGATAAGTTGCAAAGAAATAACTTACGTCGGCATGTTATCTGTATATCGTTAACGAGTCTGTGTGGAAATATCTCTCAAGGGGCTTGGCAACAAGCTTCCCGCTGGCTGAAAAAAGAGCAAGCCGGCAAAATTCAAGCAATAATAGCCGCCCCCGTTCTCACCAACGTCGTAGTGACTCGGCCGGGCTGATAACAACCACTATCATTGTGATCAGCCGAACTAATTGCCGAGTTCGTGGTACCGCGGGTTCCACGATGTTGCTACCCATGTAAAGCGTTTCTGTCTTGAAATTGGGCAAAAAAACAAGAATGCTCTTCTCGCTCGAACCTCGAGAAGAGACAACATTTGAACAATAGCACACCTCATTCTTCGTTTATTGTTGCAACGAGGCGGAGTTGGAGTGAGGTCATGCTCAATACAGAACGGATGTACAGATGCAAATACAAGTAAATTGTCCTATTATAGTGCCAGCCTTCGACTCCTTCTGTCTGTTCCTAGGCGATGTTTTGCCCGCAAAATTCCACTCTGAAAGTCTCTTCTCTACTAACAGTGGTGCGATGAAATGGCTTCTATTATCAACAAGGGAGCTTTACATGTTATATAAAGTAATGTGACTTTGATCTGGACGAACCTTACATGCATTTGCATTACTTGCATGCTTCCTACGCTGTTGGCTTCAAATTCGCTTAACTTGCGAGCTCCGCACAAGAGGGCTAACAGTATTTTAGTCTAATTAACTACGCAAATTAGCCTATATTTTGATTTTTCCCGTTGGCTGCTTTTTTCCGTCATGGTTATACTGTTTAGCAAATTTCTTTGAGCAGTTTTCGAGGCCACGTTCTCCGATTTCTTGGCAAATATATCTATTGTAGTTTTAAGTCGTATAAAGGAATATGTGCGTAAGATAAACAATACAGGGTATGACTAGTTTGCCGAGCATGCTGTACATATCTGTATAATTGTGAGTCCGCCAAACTACGGGGGAGAAGTCGGTGACGCGTAAGAATCTTCCACTTCTATCAGCAAATAGAACCTCGGAACTCCCAAAAAAGTGGAATCATAGCTAACTTCCTGGGTCGACGTTAGTGGACAGTGGATTTGAGGTAAATTGTTTCCGGCTTTTGTTAGTGCGTATCGGTAACCTTGAAAAGCTATACTGCCATGCAGCGCAGGGTCCAGTTTGCAACCAAAGTCGTTGTTTGTTCTTCCCCAGTATAGCGATCGTGTGCTATAGCTACTGTGTACACGTATATGCAAGACGATATATTGAACATGACATTGGTATTGGTGTTCGTTCCTATCATTATGCCATAGGTTTTATTATTTTCTAGAACCAAGACATGCCCTGGATCCCAGCTGTGTTCTCAGGGCTAGCATCAGCTTCGGTACACCTGTATATGCAATCATGTTTGTTTGCTATAGCTCTAACCTCATGAATTTGCCATAAGTAAAGAAATACTGGTCCAAGCACTGCAACTCTGCTTATAAGTCTGGACGGACGAACTGCGTATTGTTTTTATTCTCGCGGATAACAGAAGACCCCGTCTAAGCCCATGACGGTAGTGTAGCTGTCGTCGGCTTGAAACGTAGAAGAAAAGTTTGTGCGTGCCCTTAGCGAATGCCCAGCCGGTACTCATGAATGACTGGGTTTGAGGCTTTTGGGCTAGTTCTCGCCACTGGCAAGCCTGTCATGACTAGTCAGTCCTACAACTCTGCTGTACCGGTACAATAGTGCTAAAGGGTCATTGTGTATCTTGCTTGTCGTCTACGTAAGGCTAAAGAGATGTCAAGAAAGAAGATGCATACATCGCCAGGTCAGTGTCTATCTACTGTATTGTTTGCTAGTCTCACTTCGTGGTTTCCGGGCTATGAAATGGAATTACGACTTCCTTGCTACTAGGTAGACACTAGAAGGTTTTGTAGAAAGAAAAAAAAGGATATCTTTATCTGTATTTGAGTCGTTACTTGAGTATCGGGTAGTAGCATTCCAGAAACAAAAGGCTAACGCGCACAGACGGAGATAGAATTACAGCAATCTTCTAGAATTGTTCGAGAGGAAAGAAAGGAAGAATGAATGTTGAAGTGGACAGCCAATAAGTATTTGTTAGGAGTTCATGGATTGAGTCCGATATATACAAATGTATTGAGTCTTATTGTTGCTATCTTATGATATTCATTAGTTCTATGAAGTCAAGATATGATGTCTGTGATGTGCTTTGGTCATATTGGGCTATTACTATAGTAGGTGTCACACAAGTTGGTTTTTAACAATTTTACTTCTCTCGTATTTGCCCACATAAGAGAAAAATAACAATACAGTTCAGCTATTAGTAAAAAAAGTTCTTATTACATTTAAAGAACAAATATTTGCCCTAGGGAACAAACAAAACAGGTGGACCTAGCTTATAGCACTTTGCTTGCCTTGTTATGGATGGTTCAAGGCTGTAACCCTTTTGGAAATATCTCATTTCTAAGCTCACGGTAATGTTTGTAACTTCATACAATACACCAATACTGGCCAGAACCTCGAAAGCTACAGTAATACGTACTCATCTGATACCAATTCGCTACATATCCTAGATATTCGATACATGTTTCCTTGAAATTTATTCAGCATAGCTTTTCATCGCTCGCTTAGAAGCTTGCTAACCGAATCCACGATTTGACTGTTGTGTTTGTCGGGTCTAAGCATATTAACCAGTTGTTCAACAATCTGTATCCTAATGGACCCAAAAGATTCAAGAATACGCGGACTTAACACAGACTTCCATATCAGACGCTAGAGAGTTCATCTATATCCTGTCGTAGCTTTTAGTAACAAGAACACAGATGTAAATAAACCCCTCAACCCTCTAGATAGTTGTAAATATAGTGCCCATGTAAATGCACTATTCAAAGCTAGCTCAACAGCCGGTAAATATGAATGACATAACTAGATAAATCTTTTGCGGCTAAACCAATAAATCAGCATATAGGAACGATGTAACCTCAGGTCATCAGAGCTGACGACAAATTCCAACCCATGACGATAGGAGACTACAGATACAAGTCACCGCTATTATACACACATATTGTTAAAGCACGATATCTTAAATCCCGCTAGCTCTATAATAGCCTAAAGTCTACAACAATGATCACGAGACTTGTATGCCTCAAAAAATGAGAAAAGAAGAAAAAAGGAAAGCATATGCCTGTCATATCACAAAACATGAGATGATTGTGAAATACATCAATTTCCCCCCATAGAATTTGTTAGTACAACTAACAAAACTTACGACCACAAACAACAGGTTCTTGAAATTATCTGTCAAATATCTTGTAACACGTGTTTTTCCAACTGTCGAAGTATGTGTTACGGTTAGTGATTATGATAACACAAGTTTGGAATGAGCATTCCACACATCAACTCCGGACTCGATATGAAAGACTCACAACATATGACAATAAATAGTGATTGTACTCATGAGTTCCTCCTTGAATAGTGCTATGTCTAGTTAGTTAAATTCGTCGTGACAGATTAGAGATCGCTCTTGCGCGTTGAGTTCCATCAGTCTAAAGTCCAAGCCCAAGATCACAGACGATTAGTCGATAATCAATATAGCCATGCACGTAACTACGCATGACTACCACTAACGTATACTTCCTCTTAGAATGCGTAGTATCGTGGAGTGCTCTACTTGATAGAATGATCAACGCCTTTGTCAGCTTTGAAACTTATTATACTAATCAAAATCGCTTAGTCGAGACTCCTATTCATAGCTGATATCATCGACTTGGTTCGTTGCCACGTTCTACAAATATCTATCAAGATGTCGTGTAATAAGAATGAGCCTTGTTCCTCTCTCACTATTCTCTTTCGAAATCTACAGCCCGATGTCTCCTGCGATTTACATATACCTCTTAAGAGATGCTCGAAAGTTGGCCAACCATACTATCTTAGTCAATAGACGTAATTCTTACAAGAAACCACATACGTTTCGTACGGGATTGCATATGAAAAGTAATACATCTCGCCATCTTATTTCGTTTATGTTATTATTGAAAGAGTAACGTACTTGAATCATATGTGTATCTCTAGCCCTGATTACCGAGTATACATTGTAAAGTTATCCACTCTACACCACTAGTTATTCCAGATTTTACGCCGTCTTAGAAACTATATCGACGATCGCCATAGCAGTATTCACACTAACTATCTTCGAAAGATAATATCCATAGTTCATATGTGTAAAATTTCATCCCCCTTGAGTCTAGACGTTGATGGTATCTAATCGTACGATCGATAATCAACCAGCTGTACCTCAACACTTTGCAGTGCCATTTCTCGTTTCCATCATATCAGTCACGTCAACTCATTAGTATCAATCATTACTTGTGCAGTAGTATGTCAACTTTTCGCTCATCTCATATCAGTTGACTATTTGAGTGATAACTGAGTTGAACCAACCTTGTATCACATCAAACTTGAACTGGACACACAATGGCACAATGTTGCGGCCATATAGCTATAGCTTCAGTATACCACCAACCCTACCGTTGTCTCTCACGGACAAGTATACACAGTGCCTCCTCACCGGCTCAGTGTGTCCCATTTAGCTGCATAGTCAACCCCACCCCACGGCCTTTCCCCTTGGACTATTTCCGTTGCCGCGATGCTATCCACGTTTTAGATTTGATATCCCCGATAACCCATTGTTTCCCTATCAGAGAGAAAGACGCTCATGCGGTTGCTCTGTATGTTTCTCATGCTTGATGTCATACTATCTATCTTTGGATCGATTGGGTGATATTGGGCTAGAGCCAACCCAGACAAGATACCTGTCGGAATACAGAAAAAGTACATAAATTTCAGTCTTTCGATGTGTCGTTTCTTTTCTCAGCACTGGGGCATAAACTCAACATATGATATGTATCGTTCTGACTAAGAGATGTCTTTATTTTGTATACATAGCTCTATAAATACATCTTTTACCGCATCATGTTACCTGTTGGCTACAAATACTTTCCTTTCTCGCTATTCTGCCCGACTCACGCAGTCTTACCTTCGGGGAGTCCTTTGGACTGTTGTTTCTTGTGAGAATACTCGCAAATGCGTGTTTCTTCACCCCACCAGACCAGGCTTGGCTCTTAAATACTACTCTTCTATAGCCGGAAGCAAGCCTCGGTCACCAAGCTTATCTATAAATCGATGCTTTCCTATCCAATAGAAGTTCCACAGACAAAATAGCAACACATCGATATTCCATATGATAATCCGTATAATATCCCATATATCTGAGTCTTGTCAAGTAAAAAAAAAAAAGAAGAAAAGAAAAAAGAAAAAAGAAAAAAAGAGCCGCTATCAGAGTGAATATGGGTGTCTATTTCACATCCGTGATTCACTCATCGAGCATATTTATCAACGTACTGGAGATATGTTATTACATATTGGTGATCAACGAGACAATAGCCACGTCTAGGCCACTCAAAGTGTGATATGTCTTGCTGCGCCATGAGACAGGCATATTTTTGTGAGCCCTATCTTTTTGTATGTAATTATTGCCGTCGTTCATCTTGACAAAAGGAGTTGGTGACAACATTATACATCGCTAAAATTATGAATTTGTGATCAAGTAAGAATTCCATACTACCAATAATGCCTGTGTTCTTGTGTTGCGTCAACAGTGTAGGAGTTCCATACTACCGCTGGTGAACGGAGGCCTCAAGTACAGTAGGTTATACAGGAGCCAACAATATCGTAACTTACAGTCGTTTATCCACCTACATGATACTATTTCTAGAATGATTTCAGCTGTACTTTGTTGTTTCAACTTTGTGATATCTATGTAGTGACATTACATTTCCCTCTTCCAGGTATTATAACATATCTCCGAGGCTTAAACACAACATCTGTCGGAAACGTTAGTAAACAAGTCCAGATTCTCTACTCTTGTTCTTATCTAGCCTTGTCTCGTGATACATAACAAAGTTGTCATTCCTTCCTTCGTCAAAGTAACTGATAGGTATACTTGATATACTGTTCAGAAGCGGCTGCAAATGGAAAACAGAAGACCTGCAGGCTCCGGACAAGTTGCCTAGTTGTATACAAGCGACTTGGGAGCAACACAAAGGACAGCACACGATACCACACTGCAGGTTAGATGCAGAGGCTATGCAGTGCAGGTTTATGTGGGCGTGTTCCGTAAGTCTCATGGCAGATGCATCTAGCCCTTCGCCCCCCCCC
>LJZU01000524.1:0-24761 GCA_001513805.1 Davidsoniella virescens
CCCCCCCCTCCCCCGCCAATGAAGTCTTGCAGATGACGGCCTTCAGTGCGTGATATATATTCAAAGGAAGCACATCTTGTTTTTCTATTGTCAAAAGGGTACTTTTTTTGTTCTATGTATAACAGATATAGACGCCCTCCATGTACCAAATACTTGTAACACTAAGAAAAAAAGCCATATACGAACATCTTCCATAACCAAATATTGAACGTGTATAATCATGTATCTCGTAATGTAGAGCTACGTGCTCATAACAACATCTCCAGTCTTTCGAGCATCTATCTTATCTCTCCAATGCTGACAATAATCTCCTAAAACGCCTTCTTTCTCTTCCGCCTCCTCCCGGGCAAGTCGGTAGTCATCTTCACCCAAGTCACTCGTTTCCTCCCAGATACGCTGCCACTCCGGTTTATCCGCGGGGCCATTAGGCACAGCCCAGATATTCTCGCGTAGGCGTTTATGGCGCTCGCGGTCTTCTTCGATCCGTTGCTCGACATCGCGACGCTCCATACGAGTATTCCATACTGCTTTACTGCTGTTGGTTTCGTCTAGAGCAAGGTTCTGTATCGTTGCTTCGTTGGCCATGGAAACGTCATCGTCGTGCAGAGGTAGGTCAAATGGATCAACTTTTTGGGCGTTTTCCTCATGACTTTGTAGCCATGCGTTGATTTCTTTACAACATGGTTCCAGTAAATGTCCCTTACGTTCAAGATTTTGAGTTACCTGTTTTTGCTATTGTTAGAGATTGAGTTGAAGCTATAGATATAATCAGATATATCTATACTTACTAGCTTTGCTATTGTCAGGTTGACGGTTCCTTCACCGCTGCTTGGCACGACCTGCTTGACGATATCAACAATATCTCGTTGTAACATGATGATGTGTTCGCTAGGTTGGGGTTCTTTTGCCGCCATATCCATGAATATCTCAATAAAGCAAAGGATATTTGCGCGAACGTTCATATTTTTTACCTTGAATGGTATCATCATTAGCATATCTTCTTTCGCATTCTAGGATATGAACCTTATCTTTCGTTGTTCTGTCTTACATTTTCCACTTGTTCTATTATACAGGAATGAAGATCTTCGCTCATAGACTTGTGCTTAAGTAGAAATTGGCCAGCCTTTTGAGACGCCATATTTGAGGCGCTCAATGTCGCCAGCATCTTTGAGAAGTTCACGCGCACGGCAAAAGGATCAGCCATGATTGGTGTTTATTGGCTCTTCGTGCGTGTATTCTGATTGTTGTACGGTTTGTTATGGACTTGTGAGTGTGCTAAGTGAAAATCTAAATGAAGATTATTGCGCCGATGATGTCAGTAAAGTGAAATGAAAACGAGTACGGTATTCGGTCTTGCTACAATATGCTAATTCAACGCGACGACGTGATGTGTTATATTAGGGTAAGGGTTAAAGACGTCGCTGACCCTGTATTTATTTCACAAATTTAGCACCTAGTGGTGCCAATATGCATCCGGCTTGTATCGGCCAGTGAAAATACTGCACTTTGTAAGCCTGTATCCCATATCAGCAAGACTGCAGTGGGGCCCAGCCATAAATTGGCACCACACTAAACCCAAAATGCAAGCGGCCAAGCCACTTTCTGCCATTTCTTCTATCATTGAAATGATCGTAAGCAACACTGGGCCGGCGGGCTGGAAAAGCTCCGCATCGGAGAACGGTGAGACTGCTTAAGTTAATACAGACCAAACCAGAACATAAAATTAAGCAAAGATAGTTTCAAAAGCTTGACTAGCGACTTTCTTCTTCAGAATTTTAGCCGTCTGTTATACACCCACCAACCAACATCATGTCTGCCCGTTCTAAAATCACTCTGGCCGCTCTTGGTTGCGGTATGTTTACCATGCCCTAACCCTATCACAAAATTACAAGTCAGCTAACCCTAAACACAGGCACTATGGGCGTTGCCATCCTCGGCGGTGTCCTCGCTTCTCTCGCCGAGATTGAACCTTCTAACCCACTGGCAACTCTCCCCTCGTTACTCCCCACACACTTCATTGCCTGTGTTAAACGCAACGAGTCTGTCGCGCGCGTACAAACCGCTCTCTCAGCGCACTCAGAGCGCCTAAGCGTCGTAGCCGACCAGAACTTGTCCGCCGTGCAGGAAGCCGACGTCATCCTACTAGGCTGTAAGCCGTGGATGGTCAAAGAGATTCTAGGTGTCAAGGGTATGCGGGAGGCGCTGGCTGGTAAGCTGCTGATCAGCATCTTGGCCGGTATCACGGCCGAAGATATTGTCAGCATCGTGTATGGCGCTGGTTCGGAGGTGCCCGCCAACGCTGTGCGCGTGGTGCGTGCCATGCCGAACACGGCGTCGATGATCCGCGAGGGCATGACCGTCATCCAGAACACCATTCCGGCCCTGGCTAATGACCAACAGGAACTAGTGACCTGGATCTTCTCCCAGGTCGGGCAGGTATCGCATCTGGATGCCAAATACATGGACGTGTGCACGGCACTGTGCGGTTCTGGCCCGGCGTTCTTCGCTTTGGTTTCGGAGGCTGCCGCTGATGGTGCCGTTGCTATGGGTTTGCCCTGTGCTGAGGCGCAAAAGATGGCTGCTCAAGCTATGCGTGGTGCTGCGTCGTTGATTCTCCAGGGCGAGCACCCCGCTGTCCTACGCAACAAGGTCAGCACCCCCGGCGGTACGACTATTGGTGGTCTTATGGTATTGGAGGAGGCTGCTGTTCGTGGCTCATTTGCTCGTGCTGTTAGAGAGGCTACTTGTGTCGCTAGTCTGCTAGGCCAGGGCGTCAAGAACGTCAATGGCCCTCGTCGTTAATAGGCACTGTCATGTAAATATGATAATGACAACAAAAATGATGTCAAAGTGAACCTCGTGTATGATCATGGATGGTTGATGTCAATGCTTGCTCCAGCAACCGTAGTGATTGTGTATTTCATATGGCGTGACAATAATATGGAAACCCGAACAAATTCATGAATAATTAGCATACTTGTAAGTCATAGTTGTATCAAAGTATTCTGGTCTATATTTTAGGGCTGATCTCGCTTTGTGCCCCCTAAAAGGAATTATATTGATTGCTCCTCGAAGGTAGACTAGGAAGACTCGTCTTTTTCGTCTTCTTGGATTCTTGCCCGCTTTTCTGTCAACTGGTCACCACTAACGCTAATTCTTCTCTTGTCTAGAGATTCAGCCCTCCAGCTCTGTACATCAAAGGCGCTCTTGTGCTTCAATGACCGCTCCACCAGCTCAAGGATACGCGCATAGTCCAGACTGACGCCCTGAACAGTCTCTTCTAAGCGCATGACACGCTCCTCGTGCTCCAGCTCTGTTAGAGAATCACCGTATTGGCGGACCAGACGGTCCTTTGCTAGCAGTGACCATAGACGGAGCTGGTGACGGTCTATGCCAGTAGGTTTGGCATTATTGGTGTGAATAGAGGGACGAACCGAGACGGGGAGTTTGTCCATAAGGTGTAGCTCGATGAGGCGTTGGAACTGGCGATTAGGCATTTTCAACTTGGCTTGGAGCTTTTTGAGGAGAGGCATGTCGAGGAGCTTCGCCTTTTCAAAGCCTGGCTTGCCTTGTGAAGAGCTGCCCTTCTTCTTGTTGCTTGGTGGGGCAGGACGAATTGGAGAATAAGCAGTATTCAACTGGATCTTTTCGGCCTCGGGGAGGGAACGGAGGTAGATGAGATCGCAGACATCACGAAGATCGTCGAACGTGTTACTAGGGGATTCGACAGTGATGAGCTTCGTGGTGTCGTCAGAACGGTAAACACCGTGAATAGTGTTGTAAAGAAGTTGTGCGAAGCCCTTACGCTGGAATGGCGGCAGGATAACAAATTGGGCTAGTCTGCGGGTAGCTGGCAACGTTGCTAGGTCAAAGTCGGCAAACTTGGGGTCTGGTAGCTCGAAAGCCTCTTTCTGCTCCTTAGAAGTAGTGATCGGTGCGTAGTTGAAAAGAGAGAAGACGGTGGCGTATCCCATGATGGTGTACTCAGTGGCGTCACAACGGTAGAGGAAGTAGATAGTCCAGTTGGAATTAGTGAGAAGCGCGGGGTCTTCGGTGATAGTAGAGCCACCGTCAATTAGTAGCGGGTTAAGGAAGTCTAGGCCGGACATGGCTGCATAGACCTTGGGGTTTTCAAGAGTACCACGCCATACTTCAAAGCGAACAGAATCCTCAGCTCCTTGACAGACGCCGCATAGAGTGCCTGGGGGCACGAGGAAGTCTTTCTTTGCCTCTTGAGCCTTCTTGGTAAATATAGCTTCGTCGGTGAAGCTCTCTATAGACAAAGTTTGTTAGTGTTACCCACAATGAGACGACTCATTTCGGACATGGGATACATACCCTCATCTATGATTTCAGCCCAGATGTCGTCGATGTCATCGGCCTTGACATCGCCTTGTTCAGGAATGACTTCATCGAAGGACGTCACATAGCGGGTTATTAGGACATCTTGCATGACCTGGATGTCCATGGATAGGCCCTTGTAGCCGAAGACTTGTTCATTCTCGCTGAATAGCTGATGCGTAAAGGTGGGCTTAAAGCTGTAGGTAGTTTCGAGACGACCTTCGGGGTTCTGAGGTTTAAGGCGTACTAAGGAGATAGTGGTGGAATCGGTCGAGCTAGCCAGCCCTATGAGGTAGGTTGATAGTCAATATATGACGTATAGTATGTGAAATAGACAAGGCTAGTGTTGCTTACAGTCATCGGCATCAAGAACAGTGGTCATTGTAGCTATTGGATGTGCTAAACGCAGGGTATAGCGTTTTATATGATAATGACAAGATCGATCGCAAAGCGGCCGCTGAAATAGAAAGCGTGGGCAAGCTAAGTTTCTTGTCGATTTTGAAGTCGGTTGTGTTATAGGACCGAAATCGACAAGATCGATAAAACAGTCAAGTCCAGATGGGAAATGAAGAAAACACAAAGATAATATGTGGAATTTTGATGCTCCGGCGTCAAAATTGGGGATGATAATTGAAGAAAAAAGTTCAAAATAAAAAGGTAGTCGCGATGCGCTCAAACACGCTAAAGAGCTTAATTAAGCAATTACGGTTCCTGCAAGAAGACTTAGAGAATTAGGCTAGGAGCTTCAATTTTGCAGCGCGTCTACTACTAAGCTTTGAGATAGCTCTTTACGCGACGCCACACGATGTATTGTCAGCCACAGAAGCTCATTTGAGGCTTAGCAGGAAATTTGTGGCGTCCTTTCTGCCTCATGACGTTATCCCAAAACGAAGAACGCCAAGCAGTTTCGCTTGGAACGAAAACAATCGTTTCCGATGATGATTTTTTGTCGGTTGCGACTAAGTGAAGGCGTTCATTTTTCTGCTCGGTCGAATCTGCGGTTGACACTATCTTTCTACCTTCATAAAATCTCTTTAGCCCAATAACTAAACAACAACAACGATACTCAGCACTACTAGCCCCGGTCTCCTTTAACCCCCGGTGCTTTGCTTTATTTGCTCCTCTATCCGTTTAATTGATACAATATTCTGCGTCTCGCTTCTCTTTTTCTTCCTGATTGCAAAATTGCGCTGCGTCATCTACTTTTGAATGATTAACTGATTGCCATGTCGTTCGCCGTGCATACCATATAGTCTGCCGTATAAGCTTGCTTTTTTCTTCTTTTTTTTTTACCTTTCCTATCTCATTCTCAACAGTATTACGCTTCTATCTTGTCTTCTTCTGCCGTTCTTGGCGTTGTTAGCTGCTTAGAGCTCTCCACACGACTGGATCGTGAGCTAGCTAACCCAAACCCTCATCTCCCACACCAAATCGCTTTCGATACATTCCTGGTCACCTGATCATGGCGCCTGTGCTATCAGAGGTCTTCGCAGCCTTAGCGCTCGCCGTGATCTCACTTGTCGTCTTGCTGACGCTTCGCTACTATCTACCGCTGCGTCAAACACCGGGCTTCTATCTAGTGCCCATCTTCTTTGCTCTATTCTTGCCCGCCGGCATTGTGCTTCTGGTGCCAATTGATCTAGCATCGAGCTCGGTGGCCGAAGATGTGGCGTCGCGGGGCATTTGGCTGCCGCAGCGCCTGCTGCTTGTTTGGTGGCGCATCACATATTGGCTGACCTTTTGCTTGACATGGTACGGATATACGGACAAAACCGGCGCTGTCATTGCGATACGTCTTGCTTCATAATACTTACCATTTGCTGTTACAGGTTCATCCTCCCCATCTTGGGCGAATACTCCGACTCCGGCTTTCGCGAACCCTATGACCGCTTCATGTACTCGCTGCGCCAGAATGCACAGTTCCACGCCATGGTCTTTGGTTCATCCATCGTGGCCCTGATCTACTTGGTCGTCAGCTACGGCTTCTCAATGTCGTCGCTCAAAACTACCATCATGGCCCTGTCGTACTGCTGGGGTCTGTTGTTTGCCATCTATCTGATGGGCCACGGGCTAGTGTCCATCCCGCGCTCATTATTCCGCAACGCCAGTCTTAGTGGCCGCTTGAGGCGCTTGCAGATCCATGCGCCACGCCTACACGAGAAGCTTGAGGACTCCCAGCTTGTACTGGAGGACCTGGAGGCTAGCGTAGCTGAGCTTGCCCGTAGAAAGGGCAATAACAGTAGCAGCGTTCGTGGCTTTAGTGAGTGGGTAGACGAACTGGCCGATCTAGCCAGTGCGGCTGAGTCCGGACTTGTGTCCTCATCGACTGCCGGCGCAGATCTCGGCGGCCTGGGAGGTGCTGCCGAGCGCCGTAGACTACCAACAGTTATCACCGAGAAGTACATGGCCGACATCACGCGCCAGCTTCTGCGAGCCAAGCACACACGTGCCCGTTTCATGAAGGAGTGGCAACAAGTCGTTCGCGACGCTGCCCACTCGCAGATGCTACTAGATTCGACGGCATCACGACGTCTAGATTTTGGCGCTGCTTCACCAGATGCGCCGTTCTGGGAACGCATCACTCTTTTAACACCGTATGCACGCTATCTAGTCTACGTGCAGATCATACCAGCTCTACGAGTTGCTCTTGGTTCATTGCTCTCTGTTGCATCATTTTGCATCATTTGGTCGGAACTCATCAAGGGTGCCTTCCCACAACTTTCTCTAGTGCGTTTAAGTGTCGTTCACCACTGGACTCGCGGAAGCAACCCAGAGGGCTCCGGAAAGGGCCAAGTTGGCTTCGGTGGCCAGGTTATTGCTACCTGCTGGCTATTGTACATGTGTGTCGCCGTGTTTGCCTCCATCTCTGAGGTCAAGGTTTGGCGTGGTCGAGCTCTGGTCCGCCGAAACACCGCCCACGAGAGCGCTTTCTGGTATGCCGGTCAAGTAGCAAAGCTTAGTGTACCGCTGTCCTACAACTTCCTGACGTTTGTTTCGCCCGAGTACAAAGACACTGTATTCCACAGATTCCTCGGCAAATATGTCGACTTCACTGCCCTCGGCCGCAGCTTCGACGTCATCTTCCCTGCGCTTGTGCTGGTACCTGTTTTAGCCGCATTGTTTGGTCTTTATAGCCGCGTTCGCAAGGCGCTTGGCCTCGACTGGGATATTCTGGGCGACAGCGATGACGAGAACGACACTGGCTATGGCACTGGTTCGTGGCGCGAGGGTCGCGATCTGATCAGCCGTGACCTCGGTGGCAACTCACTTGCAGCGCGTCATGCTGAAGCCATAAGTAGGCTCAACGCTCGCGCATCTGCATCTACTGCTCCCATCCTCTCTGTTCCTCCAGCACCAGGAGGTGGCCGGGCTCTCGGGCGGAGCGGCACTAATACTGGTAGCAGTCGAGTCAACAGTACACCAACTTCGGCAGCTCTACGTGAACGCCAGTTAGCTGCAGAATCAGCAGCGGCAGACGATGGCAATTTTTTCCAACTACTCGGCCATCGGATGAAGAACACCATTGATACGATCGATACGCCACGTTGGCTTCAAGATATCGGCGATAATATCCGGCCACCATGGGCTACAGATGAGCCTTCAAGTTCCACACAGAGGAGCAATGCCAATAGCACTAGCGGCAACGACGGTTTCCTGAACCTGTTCGGCGGTGGCGGAAGTGCTAGAAATAATAATGGTAGTCAAAACGGAGGAAGTAATTCCGGAGCAGGAAGACTTCGGATATAAGTTTTGCAACAAAGAGTTTAAGAACAAAGAAGAAAGAACAATAGGAGTTTGTTTTCTATTCCTTTATTTTTATCTTCTTTGTTTCTAGATTCTCTTTATATTTTGTCTTTTTAGTATAGCGTATTCCTGATTTATCTAGAACAATCCCTTTCTTGCTGGATCTCCTTCTTTGTAATATCAATCAAGCTCCTTCCATCACAGTGATCTTTCTCTTATAACTCTGCTTTCCATATGCTCAACATGAATTTATATCAAGATTTTCTTACATTGATAATATCAAAAAGGTCTTTATTGTAATAGCAAAAGCTAGTACTACTTCTTCCCCTGCGGCATCATATATATACTGCCAAATTCCTCTCAAATATATACAGAGCTATACAACACCATTATGCCTTCTATTAATTATACCCTCTCTTTCTTTTTTTTGTTCCCTCGGTTATCATCATTATTCGTGCCTCTTTTCCTTCATTCCTCAGACCATCATCAGATTACTCAATTTTTCTCTTAATGATCGTGCCTCTGAAGTAAGCACCGGCTCTTCCACCTCTTCACGAGGATTCAAATTTTGATGCCACGTAGCCACACTCGGCAACGTCGTTTGTCGATGCTGAATAGTCTTGCTACGCATCTGTTCCATAATGGTATGTTCCATCTGCTCCCACTCCCTGTTAACTTCTTCTTCTTGTCTAGCATGTTCCCGTTTCCGGTGCCATTCGAATACAAACCAGCCCGTGACTACGACAATGGTTACGGGGATGGTTATGGCGAAATAAACCCATACGTCTCGACTGACTTTAGGTACGCCTTCGTCCTGGAAGTTGAAAAATGTCATGGAAAAGACTGAGGCTAGATATGTTCCAGGTAGGAATATAGCTCCTAGAATCGATAAGGTTTTCATGGTCGTGCCGTCACGCTTGGAAGCGTTGGCGATGATTTTCTGTTCTTTGGCCATCATCAAGTTGAGTTTGCTTTCGCGCTGGGCAATGATGTTGTAAAGCTATCGTGCCTTTGTGTTAGTGATCATGGTTTGATATATCGTGAATATATATATATATATATATATATATGTGACTTACCGCTTCTCGTTGGACTCGTAACCGCTCCATAGATGTCCAGGCATAACTCTCGATGCCCTTTAGTTTGACCGTGTGAAATTTGATCTTGCTCAACATACTCTCGTGTAACTCCTCAATCAACGGATCTTCTCGTAATTCTGTTGATAACTCCTTGTGCCAAGCATCTAAACCACGGTGTACTTCTTCCAACATGCTCATATAAGCACGAGGGCGTTTCCAAAGCACTTTGCATACACACTCGTACAAGTCTCGGTTGATCTGCTCAAGCACCAACCGACGACCATCCTTGACGTGGTCATCCTTGACTTCAGAATCTTCCCGGCCTGCGATGGCGTTTTCCAGTTGTCGCAGAAGCTCTCGTGCTTGTCGCTGGCGATCTTCGTTCTCAGAAGATAGTTCGTTCGTGGCAAGTACCAGCATAGGTAACACAAAAGGATGGGCTAGTGTCTTCAATATTTCATGGTCATCGCGCAACAGACCCAAAAGCTTATCTGGGTTGGCGGATTTGGTCGCTTTGAAGTAGCCGGATGTTATGTGAGTTGTCATATTGTAGCTCAGCATTAGCTCCCAACCACGAGTGAAGCCCTTTTTAAGAACATCGGACTTGCGGCACATGATCTCTATATACATGTTAGTATGGGAAGAAATATACGCCGATAGGTCATGTATGTGGCCAAGAATCTTACGAAAACATCTTTTCTCTCCCCGGCCTTGGAATCCACTCCAGAAGAATGGACCGACAGTGCAAGTGCCTTCAAGGGCACGCATAGGCAGACTAAACTCGTGTATCATAGTCCTATAATCATCCTTTTTCAAAGAAATGTGATGTGATTTGAATGTAGCAGCGTCAATACAATTGTTTTGCATTCTTTATTCATGTCAGCAAATAGGTCCTTCTTAGTTGAACATTTAAGAAGGGATAGAAAAAGATAAAGACTTACAAAAGTCTAAGACCACTTAATTGTCTGCCACTAGGTCTTTTAGGTGATAGTTTATCATTAGGACTAAAGACGCCCTATTTGTGTTAGATATGTCAGTCATTTGTGTCTACATGCATGTTCGTGATACAATTTTGTAAGGTAGCGTCTAGGTTGTTCTACTATATCAAACAAGAAAAGCTTCTTTCTTATAGGCATATCGAACAAACAGAAACACGACTAGGTTCTGTTATTTGTCCACTAGAATAGCGGCATCCGAGAATTTCAATGCCGACCGTGTCCACGGATGTGACGCCTGGTGACTCTCAAATAAAGATGATTGTTTCCTAAAGCAGGAACAGTCGGTCGCACAATGGTGACCCCCCCTTCCGGATTGACTGGGAACTTACTTCGCGCTTGAGGAAGCCATGCAAGTCCTCTTGGCTCAGACTGTGTTCTTGGCGTGTTGATTCACTCTACAGAAAAGAAAATTCATATGTTAGATACGTCAAATTTGTCGAATGAGAATGGATATATGTAGTCCATCCCGACTCATTGATAGTCCGTTGACGGTGAAGACAAAGACGCAGCCAAGCTCAGATAATTTGTATGCAGAATCCGGCAAAAGCGGCATCGCTTGCTTGATGGGTGGGCGTAGTCGTAGTGGTAAACAGCGGCAGAAACGGCAGTGCTATCAGCTAGCTGTCATTTACTTGCCATATATGTATTTCACAGACCAAGATGATATAAGTACACCTTCTGGGTACACAAAAGACCTTAGTAGTCAGACGTCCACCCACGCCAAATCCTCAACCAGGCTTGGAGATGGGCTGCGGCGTTGTCAACCTCGTCTCAGCAGTAAGGCTCTGGACTGGCCTAGAATAGGGTAAAAACTCACCTCGTAATTGAAGATTTCGAGATACTGCATCTTCTCTTCGACCTCCCTGCACTCGCCTATCAGATGTTCAAACAAAATCGAATCCATTATAGGCGGAGGCGGATGGGAAAAGATAAAATAACGAGTAAAAAGGAAAAATAATAAATGGTAGTAGAATATTAAACAATTAGTAGGATACAGGATATCCAGAAAATAAACAAATCATATGGCCAAAGATTGATCAGCCTCGCGGATCTTTTTTGGCCGCACGAGCAATTGCCGTATTGTTGGCCAGATGGTGATGGTGTGCTATGTGGTAGGTCGTAGTCTGGTAAGTACCGTACTTGGTTGCAGCCAAAAGAGCTCTTCCTTTAATTTTGGGGCTGATTTGGGGCTCTTTCCAGCTGCCGTTCAGATCTTAGATCTTAGAGCTGTCAAGGGCTTTCTCTATGCCAGACTTCCTTGTTATAGTCGTCCTTCCTTAATGGAAAGCAAGGGGAGAGAATCAAAAAGAGAAGGGGGTAGGAGCTCTAGATGTAGCGAAACGGACTAGTGAACAGTAAGAGATAAAAAGAATGGCTCTTTCTCTTCGTCAATATGCCTCTCTAGACCAGCTTAGAAATTGATTCCTATCGTTGCTAATTCACCAAAAGGCAGCTTATTTGGCGACGAATCAAGGGACGTAAAGAGCTAAGGTGATGGTTGTTCTCTTGTTTCTTCTGTTATTCTTCTTCTTGGCTTGACGAATTTTGGCAGAAAGCTAGACTAGGCTGAATCCCTCGTGCTCTCCTATATAAGCAAACGACGGGAGATTGCTGCCTTTTGTTTACTTTGAATGGAGTCCGAGGACGTGGTTGAAAGAGCGGAAGGGGGTCAAAACAAAGTAAGAAAATATGTATATCAGGTCAGCGGAGCTAGCCCAGTGTTTATTAGAGCAAAGCTGATACTTATGTAGCTGTGAAACAGAACAAAGTTATCAAGTATAAAAGATAAAATTTAAAAAAAAAAAAAAAAAAAAGAAGATCCAAAGTATTGCAAAGGAGAATCAGAGCACTATGTCTCTTGTCCCCGCGATTTTCTTCTTTCTTTTGGTTTGGCTCTTGTTATTCTTTGCCAAGGTAGAGAAAGAAGACAAATTTCGAAATGAGAGAATGAAGCAAGCAAACTTCTTTCATCTACAAGCTTCAACCCGAAAAAAGAAAACCTACATACTAAAAAAACTAAAGAATCAGAAAAAAGAGAACTACATAGAAACAAAGAAAAAAGAAAAAAGAAAAAAGAAAAAAGAAAAAAGAAAAAAGAAAAAAGAAAAAAAACTACGAATCGTGCCCGATCATTCTTCTAATCGATGCTGGTTAGTCTAGCTCTTTTTTTTTTTTTTTGTATATCTTCCGATCCGATCTACTCTTTGGCCACATGTATTCCAACGACCAAATTTTTAGAACTTGCTCATGCTATTCAATTTAGGGCTGCGTGATACTTATTGGCTGTCACTTCTTCTGCTTATACTGCTACTCACTACTAGCTTTGTCTACTACGCATACTTTGCATATCGGTGAACAGCACATCCCCTCATGTATGCATATTCAACGTACAGATACATATATATGTAGCTCTTCATATCAAGGTAACGGTCTATATTATGGGCCCCAAATTGGTAGCATCTAGCTGATCTTAGGCTTGTAAAAATTACTCGATAAATCGTAGCATTTATTGCCGAGTCGGATATCAAAGCATGAGATATGGCATGCTTGTTTAGCTTGGACTTTGGATCAAATCCCCTCCTTTCTCTGCTGCTTACCTGCCTCTCTGTTTTTTCTTTCCTAAAATGTCTCTCACCAAGCCGCCCTGTCTTTTTTCCCATAGCCTCTCCTTTGAATTATTTCTCTTGCTAAGAATACTACTCTTGCTTTACGGCCTTTGGAACATCAAGTACTTGTTTAAGCCTTCTTCTTTCGATCTGAGTGTCCTTTAAGCCTCCTACTCTCGGATCAGCCCAAGGCCAGTCAAGATGCCAAATGGGAACTTCTTTTGCCAAACAACGGAAGCTCGGGCTCCTTTGTTGCTATCACTTGGTTCAGTTCCTTGAAGATAGCTCACAGGCCCTTGCTTAAATTTTATTGCCTGCGTTTCATTTTTGAGAGCATTGTACATACATAGATCATAGATAGTGGCCAAGTATAGTACATATTACCTTTTATCCCTTCCCGTCCTAATGGTTGTGCAAGACAATGAAGTCGACACGCTTGTCTCTCTTTAGCACTACGTTTTTTGTCTAAATTTGCTAGGTCTGTCTAGCCTGCCTCAGCTATACCAGATACCATTAGTCTCTTCACATTTCTAGGCCCCAAAAATAAAATAAAACTCTCATCATTTCTCTGTACCATCTCATGTTGATCAACGTCTAGAAGAGAATATATACCCGTAGGTTACACGCCAACAAAGAGAAGAAAGGGCGACAACTAAATCAACCAGCCAATATTATCCGCTGGTCATCCAATACTACTCAATAACTACGTACATGTACGACCACTCGATCGCTTTTTAATTCTGTCTGTTGTATTCTTTTTGATTATGGTTTGTGTGCAACGATTGTCGAGTATATTAATCTGTATCGATGATAGCGTTCTATCCATTCAGCTCAATACGACAGCTGTTTTTGCCAAGTTTGGCGGCCTAAAAGGTTTTTTCTTTTCTGTTCTTTTTCCCAGCCATCTCATTCATGCCGTTTCTTGTCAATTCCTGATTCCATGTTCTACAGCTTTTAGCTAACCTTCAAAAACGCCCATATAATGACCCTACATAAGGGTTATATACATACATATGTATGTACATAAATACCGAGTTGACCGTGAAAAGACGCCTCACCGCCTTTTAAACAGCGCCAAAAGAGAAGGCAATGGCATGATTCGAGATCAGATAGATATAGGGCTCTGACCCCGCTGTATTTTCTATGAGAAAACCTACAAGTTTGGCCGGGCTTTGAAATAATGATCAACTAATAGGTACTTACTTCAGAGCTGCTAGCTCGCAAAGTGGTACTTAGATATATTCATCTTTTACTAAAAGTTCACGATGTGTCAAAAAAACAATGGTTATCTAAAAAAAGGTCTACCATCGAGATATCTTTCAAGTTTCGCACATCTTTACGGGTCACCTATATTTCACAGATTGCCATTTCAAAGATACCGAAGATACACTACAGGCTCAAAGACCGTACAGTAGATTTATATATTTCATTATCTAAGTTAGGATCCAGGTTATAGCAAAATATGCTCGAGGAGATAGCGTCTAGATGTTTGTATAAGACGAGACGAGAAAAAAAATATGATAATGACAAGATATACATCAATATCAACCGAGGACAACAAAGAACAAAAGGCATATTCTATCTCGTGAAAAGAAAAGGAAGGGATGAGAGAAGAAAGCAAGTAAAAAAAGACAATGAAACCTCCCTTTCTTCAATGTAAAACAAAATATAACGACCGACGTTGAAAAAAGCGGTATCACGATTCTTAATACACTTTGACCCAACCGATATAACAAAGAGACGAAGAAGAAAAAGCAATGATAATCGTACGCCCCAAGTGAAAACCCCCGTTTTTACGCCCAAGACAAAGAATTCAGAACTCTCTCTAGAAGTCAGGAAACAAATTTCCGTATCTAGAAAGTAACAAATCGTTAGCACGTGATCATATATATATATATATATACCCAAACAATATCAATAATGAAGGGAAACGGTAAAAAATAAACTTACTCATCTACTCCGCCGAGTCCGTACTGCTCGGCTTCTTCTGGGTAATGGTCGAACTGACTGGCGTCACCCGCACCGGCCTTAACCGGAGGAATATACGGAGCGTCGATATCTTTCCGTGCCAATCTATCCCACGTAACCTCAGAAAACCATCGGTGGTCTTTGACATCTTGCGGTCCCTGGTAGAGATTGCCCAAACGCTTGGACAAATCCGCCGTGATCAACCGCTGCAGCAGATCGCGGGCATCCGCGTTGACGTACTCAGGGTAAGTAACGGTGCCGCGTAGAATATTCTCGTAAATCTTCATGGGCGATCCAGAGTCCCAGAATGGCGTGTATCCGCACAACATTTCGTAGATGAGAATACCCAATGACCACCAATCGACAGATTTGTTGTATCCCTTGTTGGAAACAACTTCCGGTGCCAGGTAGTCGGGTGTACCGCAAAGCGTCCACGTCTTGTCAGGCACACGCTTCGCAAAGCCAAAGTCGGTAATTTTGAGGTGGCCATGACGGTCGAGTAGAAGGTTCTCGGGCTTAAGATCACGGTATATGATGTTGCGCGAGTGGAGGTACTCTAACGCCAAGACAACTTCGGCGGCGTAGAACTTGGCAACGGGGTTTGGGAAACGCTGTTGGTTGGCGTCATTAGGGTCAGCTATGTCTCAGGCGGGATCGGAAGGTCTGGATGATTGAGAACGTCGATAAACTTACACTAGACTTGCGGAGAAGCGAGAAGAGCTCACCACCCTCTACAAAGTCCATGACCATGTAGAGATTCTTAGGGTCTTGGAAGGTACCCCATAGCGTGATGAGGAAAGGGTGCTTCACTTCCCCTAGCATCTTTCTTTCGTCGTTCGTGTGTTCCACTTGCTTCATCCGTACCACCTGGGTCTTCTTCAGCACCTTGATCGCATAGTAGCGGGTGTTGTGTTTTGACTGGACCAAGTGTACACGACCGAAACTACCCGTTCCCAGAGTGCGTCTGATATCGAAATCTTGCAATGTGTACTTGCCCTTGGTGACGCGGGCTTCGGTTGAAACGGCTGGTGGCTGTTGCTGGGAAGCTTGCGGCTGAGGTTGCTGGTGCGCGAGAGGCTGAGGCACAGATATCTGGCCGGCAATGGGTTGCGCGCCGTTAATTGCTCGTATGGGTTGTTGTTGCTGCTGCTGCTGGATGTGTATACCGGAATGTGGCTGGGGCAGATGATTCTGAGCAACTGGTTGTACAGGAGTCACATTGGACTGGATGATCAGGGTATCGTCGGTGGCTTCGGTAGGAATTGAGATGTTTAGCATGTATTGTTGTGTTTGCGCCTGCTGTTGTGACTGTACTTGTTGTTGTTGTTGTTGTTGCTGCTGCTGTATGGGGGCGTACATAGTTTGCTGATTCTGCTGGTATTGATGTTGCGAGTTCATGATGCCGTTGGTAGGTGGATTTATGAGATTGTTGATGCTGATACTAGGCAATCCGTGAGCGTCTCCGTTTTGAGTAGAGATATAACCAGAAGAGTCCATTGGCAGTTGTCCAGACTTGTGGTAGCCCCCAGATGAAGAAGAGCTGGTGTTGACAGTGTTGGTGCTGGAACTAGGGTCTTGAAATGAGGAAATAGGAGTCGAGCCGACCGAAGCCATGGTTATGTCAACAGACCCGGGTGATTTCTCGGGGGCGGCTTCAGGCTGAAGAGACAGCGGCTGCAAGTCGGATTTGCTGCAGTACGAATTGGAAGTCGAGTTTGAATGCGAGTGGGAGTGAGAGTTCAGATAGGTGGCCGTCGCAGTCACGGTAGAGGTCGCGGTGGTGGACGTGGGAGCAGAGACGAAGGCCGGGAAGGTAGAATTGCTGGTAAACGAGGCTGCTATAGGCGTTGATATGGTGGGTGTAACTGCAGTCGGCGTAGTGTCTGTAGGCGTTGTCACCACTGTGATTGGTGGCGCTGTTGGTGTTATTACAGTAGGCGAGATAGGGTTACTGCTGTTGTGGTGTGACGATGGCAGATGTGACTGGATGATAGAGGCGAGCGACTGGCTTCCAAAACGCCTCGCAGATGAAGCTCCAGTTGGAGTAATTGGACTCGTAGGCTGGCTGCCGTTGTTGGAATCGGATTGACCGTCCCGTGTCCGCTTCTTCTTGAGAAAACCAAGAGATGGCATCGGTGGAATATGACAAGAGGCGGGATTTGTGGCTTTGTGGGGATATATGGGATAGGATAGGATGGAGTGAGAGGGGCTTTCGTTCTCTTCAGGTCCAAGGATGAGCAGCTACGATCGAGGAGAATTACTAGGAGTATATACTGGGAGTATACACTAGGAGTATGTGTATATCGTATTTGCTAGTCACTCAGTATCCAGGCAAAAAAGGGCGGCAGTTGGTATGGATATGTATATGGTCGTATGGAAGGTTTTTTTGATCGAGTTGGCTGATTTGTCTAGACCGTTTATTCGTCTAGTTTTGACAATTGGCGGTAGAGCTTTAGTTAGTGGTGGCACTAGTCTTGATTAGCGGGAGAAGGTCGAGGTTCCAATAGGAACAGGAGGCCGTAAGTAGCGGCGGTTGCGGATGACGAATTGGAGGGGAGAGAGGAGGAAAAAAAAGAAAAAAACACCAAATATATATATATATATATATCTAAAAGATACTGAAATAGAGGCACTTTCGAGCTTTGGTTGAAGAACAAGATAGTCGAGATGGAGTCTCTTCGACAAGCTGCGGGAGTCCAATATAATAAGATATGCAGATACCAAGTTACAGACTGCCCGGTATATAGTAATCATACACAAGAAGCAGCGAAGCAAAACAGGGCATAGGCAAAACAGGGCAAGGCATGGGAGGGCGGAGATAAAGCAATGCAAAACGCAAAGACAAGACGACTAAGTTGTTGAGTGGTCAAGTTTCTCACAAAGTCTTGAGCACTGACTGTGAACCTTGAACGCCAGACACTATTTGAACAAGGTTGGCTAGAGCAGTGATCAAAAAAAGCACCTACCTACCTTTCAGTTGGTCTGAGCTGAGATCCTGGATCCTTCAAAACACGCGATTGGCTGCAAGGTTTATTTTTGAAGCTGTCGCGGAGGGTTGATAATGATATGGCGGTGGACAAGATACAGGCATATTACATACAATATGTACAGATATGAGGCTAGAGCTGAGAGAGGCTTGAACGACTGTGCGAGTGTAGGTGTGATGTGTTATGCTAGGCTGTACTAAAAACCAGAGCAACTTACAGTATCTGCGATAACGGCAGAAGCAACGACAATGGAATAGAGCGCATATGTTTCTGTTTATTTTTCTTTCAACTATTCGCTCGCTTCTCGTTTCGGCCTTGAGATGACAGTGGCGCTGCTCAAGAAGCTCTGGTGTCGTTTTGCTTCGCTTTGCTTGGTTTTAATGTTGAGCAACCGTACTGTTGAATTTTCTCGATTGCGTGGAGAGATAGAAGGAAAACTTGAAAAGATAAAAACTAAATAAACGACAGACTTTAATCGAACGCCTCATTTAATTCTGAGCCGGTAAAAGAGGAAAAAAACGGTATAGAAGATATAGAAAAAAAAAATACTGTAGGAATTAACAAGGCCCAGATGATTTAAAGTGGTGTATGCGTGACAGATATGATGGCATCAATACAAAGTTAAGAAAAAATTATACACATATGTGTGCCTACATATATCGCATGCAGCAGGAAACTACCCGCAAATCAGAGTCTGTCGGATTGGTTCGCTCAAATATCTTCTCATGGTCAGCCTGCAAGATATGCAAATTATGAAGATTACATATAATTATATGCTGTTGAACCAATAAGATCAACAACGGCTATATAGAGTTTGCCAATCTGATGTCAAGAGACCTGAGGGGGGATACTCCGAATTAATCGAGCCCAGGCGGCAAATCCACACACAACTCTAGTCACTGCGTCTAACGTGATTCAGCAATCCGGAACCAGTGGCATCTGTGATGATCCAAAGTTAGTAAAGGATGTGGCGGGATAATCTTGGTATATATGTGAACGACGACGAAAGCAACATTGATTAATGATAACCGGCTCTTGTCTGAATTATACGGATGTGAAAGTCCAACTCTATCAGGTTAGGCCGTTTGCCTCTGGCTTCTCCATTGTTAGGGTTGACAGGGTCTATGGCGCTTCAGTGTGAGATATCCAGAATAAAAGCGATACACAAGTTTCAAAAGTCGATAGGCGCCATGCTCCATTTCTTAGTTCCGGATCTAACAAGAATAATCATACATCAGCTTTATCAGTATCCGAGTAATGGCTTACGGAATGTAATTGATCCTTATCATTAGGAATGGTATGCCTAGTATAAGGCAACCGATGATTTTTTTAAATTTAATTCAATCTTATCAAGTGGAAATGGGGTTCTACTATAAGGTGAAAAACAACCTACTTCTTAATAGTAATAGGCTACTGAGAGATAGAACATTTGTTATGGCTTCGTTATATGCTATTCCTCCCTATCTTAACTTCTAATCCTTTCCGGGAAAAACCACCTCATCGGGAACTAATGATTATTACTTGCATTGAAGAAAGTGTGAATATGAATACATGTACGACGGTAGCTAAGGTACATGTATGATCATCTATATGACTATTACTGCATTGGTATGAGACCGTGGATATGGCTAGACACAACACCGCATGCGTCAGTGGAGGCAATCCCAACGCCAATACCAATACCGACGTATATTATGGTATGTCGTGCAGATGACGGTTCAGGTAGCATGTAGAAGAGTAATTATATACATAAACGGTTGATACTAGTATAGTTGGGAATAGTTTGAGGTCGACTTTTTGGTAGTGAAGCTGTCTCTCTTTGCACAAGCATGATAGATGTCATCTCTCCAGGGCGGATAAACATGGCACTTTGATAGTATATCAGAAGGCCGATCAATGCATGGGATAGTTGCGCATCTATAAGATGGTATATAATGAGACAAAGAAAAGAAGCCAATCCAAGCTAGACAGTCGGTCATGGCAATTTTTAGTGTCAAGGCGCTATTTACATCTAGGTCTATCCCACTAGCTAGCTCTTTTGGTTACTAGTTTAGCCGCTGTCTAATCTGTCTTTTGACTTTTGCCCTGGTTCCAGGGGGGGCAAACCCCCTACGTCTTATTGTAGCCATGACTTTTTTCCTTCATTCACTCTATTCATGTATGAGGTAAGCGAATATACAAATATATGCTGTCACTTCAAATTACTAAATGGTTTGCGTTCCTGACAGCTCGGCTACAAAGTAACAAAAAAAAACAGTATATACTGATAACTATACAAATATATACAAAACTGAAATCGCGGTGTAGTGAAAAGCCCGGATATTTTCGTATATTCAAAACATATGACAGAGAGGCAAGACATCGTCAGGGGAAAGGGCAAAAAGAAAAGAAAAAAAAAGGGAAAGCAAAAAGGTTAGAATTGTGAGACTCTACCGAAAGCTTGGGCTTTAGTTGAAGCTATGCTACAAGGTAATGGCATGGCCCCAAAGGAAAAAAAGAGTAGTTCAAGTAATCAAGTCACCAAATATTCAATCTCTCTCCCTTTCGTCCGCAAATAGATAAAGGTTCCGGAACAAATACATCACAGTCAAAACTAGATCTAGCCTAGCCTATCCTAGGACCTTGGAGGTTGCTTTCACGAGTGCTTTCAACTTCAGGGTAGCAACAGAAGCATTTTCAAGTTACAAATATAGTATCAAAGGAGATATCATCTTTTCTTCGCGTAGATTTAAGAAAGCCATCCATCCGTTCAAATTCTCAAGGCCGAGTTTTAATCAAAGGATCTCTCGGTTGAGGTGATAGCCGTTTCTATAATTGAAAAGTTCGCAATCAAACTATCTTCCTAGTTAATTTCATGAAGCTATAACCAGAAACAAGAAAGAGAAATGGCTATCTGTCAGCGCTCGGCTGGCTACGAGATAAAGTAATAGGTGTAAAATAAACAGGTGTGGTGGGTTCTAACCGTCAATCACACATACCAAGAAATTCAAGGGTTTCATTTCAAGTGCTAATTATTTCATTTTTGTTGTCTTGGTTGCATAAATGACGATATAAGTATGCCTGATGGGGATTTTTTTTTTATTCATTAATCTTATGGGGTTATAGAGCTATGAAGATATTACCTGATGGGATAAAATAGAATATAGATTGATGTAGTAAGTATATACAAAGGAAATGCCGATGAAAGACAATGCTGGCCAGTAGAATCTAATATCTGGTACTGTTGATATTTAAATAGAAATATCGGCCATAATTATGATAGATATGCAAGCCCTATCAAGACTAATTAAGGTATAAATCGTCACTACATACATGTACATTAGGCAGCTGCCCATATTTCCCAAGTTACACTATATTGGAACTTTATCTTCCATAAAATTAATGATGTAAAAAAAAAACCCATATCTGTAGTCATGAATTGCACATAATTGTTCTTCAATTCACTCAACTAAGCCTATTGGATTGAATAATCCAAGATGCCTCGGCTTTCATCTTAGTCACGGCTTTAGATCATCCGCACATCTAGTAACCTCGCTAAGATAGATCCGATATGGAATCTTTGAATTTTAGGTCATTCGTAGTATGAACAATATGCCGTTTGCGGAAACACAAAAACACAAAGCAACTATGTATATTTAGATACGTATATAGATTACCTATATTGTAACTTCCACATATCAAAGCGAACATGTAGTGTATCTTCCTTATTTGGTCATATATAGATCAGTATCTGATCACGTTCATTTTTTTTTGAGATTTCGGTCGAATAAGGGTTGAATAAGGGTTACAAGAACTCAGAATAGAGACTGAATCAAGAAGATGATACTTGTAAGTTTTAGACAGAGTCTTCCCTTGTGGTATATGCCGATATGTTAAATGTCTTAGAAAATTAAGCACGTGTTTCTCCCTCAACCTTAAGAATGCAAAGCCGTGTGGTGATGAGACTCTCTAAAACGAATAAAAAGTGAAAATTAATATAAGGGATGGTCTATAAACTAACGAGATACCCTAAATGATGGACGGAAAACAAAATAGTGAATGAGGACCAGCTTGAACATACAAAGCAATGAAAAAAAAACACCAACAAAACACAATAACATCAAGGATTATAGTCGTCATCTTTCTCCGAGGAGAATGACATGTGACTCAGTGCCTTTCTCTTTCTAAGCTGAGCAGCTGTCTGCTTCTTCTTCTTCTCAACCTTACCACTCTTAGTCTTTGTCGAGGTTTTCTTTGACGATGTCTTTTTGCCCGAAGGTAAAGCCACAGATACAATCTCCGGGACGGAATCCAGCCCCATCTCCTCGTCAATTTCACCATCCTCAGCAGGATCCTCTCTAGCAAAAGCTTCGTCTTTCGTGAACCGGGTCCACCGAGCCTGCCGGGGAGGGTTTCTACGGCTCGACTGAGACGACTGCACACCACAGTTCCGGGCAGCTCGTGTAGTATTCTTCTTGGTCCGTTTTTTCTGCTTCTTGACGCCGGCGTTAGTAGCGGATGACGAGACTTTGTTGGGGACTTTCCTGGTAGACGGGTCGGCGGATGAGCGCATATCGCGCCATTCACGGTTCCGTGTTTCTATTAGAGTACGTTGACGAGGATCTGTGATCAAGACCGGATCGACGAAGAAAGGGCTGGTGCGGAGAGAGCCTGGGGTAGCTCTCTTGTAAAGTGGTACAGGGGCCGGCACGATACGTGGCTTTGCGTCGTGTATCTGGGTGCAAGAATCTGCGGGCCAGATAGTCGCGTCGGTGATCCCGCTGATGCGGGATACCTCTGCCATCTTGACTTCGTCGTCAACAGCGTATCTAATGGCGTTGAAATATGTGCTCTGCCTGTCTGCTTGATAACCGACTATATCGGTACATATATAAGCATCAGTCATATCATTGTCTTCGGAGTGAGGGGGTAGAATCTCAGCCTCAGGGGGTGCCTCGGGGTCCGGGAAAGTCGAAGATAAAGGACTTGCAGGCTCCACGCTGGGAGAGGCCGAACAGCGGCTACTGCTTGGAAAGGCCATTCTCCATTCTTGCATGGACGTATGCATCATGATCTGTTGGGCGCTCGGGGGCTCGTAGGTCAGGGCCTCAGTGGGTCTGATGTTATTGTAGTCTAGCTGGTTGAGCTCGATAGTCTCTCTGTAATCAAAGGGGAGCCCGAGAGTTCTTAACAAGTCCAAGTCCTCATACTCGGTACCGGCCTCATCTTCGCCAGGCCATGTCCAGCCGACAATGCGTTCTTCGTCCCACTGCTGCTTCCAGAGGCCGTTGGCAGCCATCAGGTTCTTCGTGTCCAGTGGGTTGACGATTGTCGACGGGTCTACATGCCGGAACTGCTGAGGGTCTAGGATGGGTAGACGGCTCTCGAAACGCGCCTTGTCCATCGCTGTGTATACGTTGAAGTGCATCCATGGGCGGCTAAGTAGCCATCGACGGCGCTGGGTCAACAAAGCACCAACGCCTAGGCCGGGCATGGCTACGGTGGGTGGTGTCAGGACCTCCTCACGTTTGAGGCGAATACGTTCGAGCGCCATCTGCGCTACAGGGTGGTTCGGGTTCTGCTCGATCAGACCGTCTGGCTGTGGCTCAGTATCGGGATTCCACGGCCGGCCATTGTAGGTCCAGCCCGGTGCGGCCGGCGTATCGTCCCACGTCCACTTCCATAGGGCAAGATCGTCGGCGGGGTCACCGCCACCAACAAAGGGGATACCCCAAGCCGGGTTCCAGACTCCCATGCGTGTCCAGCGCCGCCGAATCAAATGGCGAATCAAGACCTCTGTGTTGTACTTGGCGGTTTCGCCCTCTAGGAACTCACGTGCTGTCGCGTTGTAGCGCCAGCTCTTCTGGAACTCCTGGATACGGTTATACTCAATGGCCCGCTCGCGGATATAGCGGTACATGGGTTGATAGTTGATGGTTGTGGCGATGTAGTTCCACTCGCTGAATCGTAGCGGAAGTGATAGGCAGTACTTGAACTGAGCCTTCATGATGGCTATAGGATCATAGTCATGGGGCATGTCGGCTGCTATAAACTGGTTGGCCCTGGCTGACCACGACTCCATGGTTCGTGTCATGTTATAGATCTTGCGCTTGGAGGGATCACGTTTCATTCTTTGTACAGCAGGGTTCACGACCTCCACCAGCTGTCTGGCAAATTTATCTGACTTGAAGCTGTCTCTGGGGTGCGAGAAAGCAGTCTTAGGACTTCCAGTCACGTCTTCGCCGAAGATCCAGTCATCTTCAAATGGGTCGTTATTGAGGGAAAAGCTATCGTCTGAGGTGATTAACATATTGAAATAGGTAGAAGAGAATATAGGTAGATATGTTGTAAGAAATGAAGTCGAGTTGTATCAAATGACCGGATTTGGTGTTGGTGAAGCAAGGTAATGATAAGATAGAAGTTGTTGGTTTGGGTGATGAGTGACATCTGATTCAGCAGACATATGATCCGGGCATATTCGAGTTTATAAACTGCGAAGCCTCTTTGTCCCGTTCCATCTTCATCTTCTTTGTTAGAATTCATGAACAAAGCTATTGCCGTTGAAGGTTGAGATATTTAACATAGGGCTATATGACTATAGAATGAAACTGAATACCAGACAGGGCCTTTGAGAAAATGACAAAAGGCTGCTTTGGGTATGGTAGCACAAAGAAATACAATATTCTTTGTTCTATTGTTACACGGTACGTCTAAAGCGTTATCTGGTAGAAGAAGAACAAAGAGGCATATCTTTCTTTTGTTGAAACACCATACAGTGATGGTTCTTTGTCTACCTATTAGTGTTTCTCAGCAATACAATGGGATTTTCCGGTCAACCCCGGGAGGTCTCTGGAGGTCAGTAAGATAAATGACAAAAAGAGATTCCATGTTTCCATCCAAGATCTAGCTAATATTACATCGCAATAAGACGGCAAATTGTTCTGACCGGGCCGACATATATCGAATGATATTTAACCTGTATATACAAAAAAGATGAAATATAACATACAACACTTGGTATTCCCACATGGTCACCCACTGTAGTACTGATCAAGCGCT
>LJZU01000529.1:0-10196 GCA_001513805.1 Davidsoniella virescens
CTCCCCCCCCACTCTCTTCTCAGTCGTCCTTCTCAGGCTTCTGTGAAGAATCTCTCTCGGGTATAGTATACAAGATGATTTAATTTGATCATCTGATCTTGACTTCAACAATATTCCATTGGACTACTGCCGCTTCGTGACTACTAAGGACCATCCTATCTCCTGGACATGCTTTCGACACTCTTCGCTCCTTGAATGAACTTGACATGTCAGTCTTTGCCACTATGCCTTATTGGATCTGTCTGATTTTATGCTTGTTCCAGTTTTCCATCTTGGAGATTCTTCTCTTGAATACTTGGAGATCATTCTTCTACTTATCTGATCGACCCTGATCTTTTCTTTTTTTGCTTTGAATCTTGGACAAGGGTTACCTAACCCTACAACTTACTTACACCCACTTGACTACTTTCGAACCAGACTCATATCTTATACGCCCCAAGGACCACTCTGCTCTTGCTTTTTTTCTGCCTTTTTCTGGACTTGTTTTCGTTTTTGCTTTTCTTGTTTTTCTTTTTTCTATTCATTGCTCTTGAATACTTTTGATCTCTCAATGTGAGAGTGACTTTTCAAACAAATCATACTGGTTCGTATTCTTCCCCATCTCTCCAATTCCTACCAAGCTTTGCTAGCAACAGATAAACTAACCTCTTACAGGGACAAAGTTGGACCAGTCAAATACCTGAACGCCTCGGAGATGATCCAACGAACCAGCCGGAAATGAAACTAACCATGAATATATGAATAGCGGATTCCAATACAACGATAGCCTTGCCCAGACTGGGTACACCTTCTCTCAGACTTCTTTCCCGCAGCCAATGCCACAACCATTCTCCGACTTCTCTGTTGCTACTTTCCTTGGTCCTCCCACCAACCTGGCCGATGAGATCAACTTGTACCAGAACTATGAGTACGAGACTAACATCTTCAACAAGAGACCTGCCTCTTGCGACCTTTCTCACATCAAGCCCCGCCCTAGCAAGTCTCCCAAGCTTATTGGTGGCATGAACGCCCCCATTGATCTGCATGTGTTCAAGGCCGAACTGGATTACTGCCGGACTCCTTCAATCTTCCCTACTCTTCCACCATACATGCCTGAGTCCACTGAGCCTACTACTCCTCCTGCCACCTTCACTGGCGATATATCTAGCCTTCAGCTCTACCCAGAGGCCTTTAGCAGCAACAACGTCAGCCCCCCTGACTCTCCTCTTAACGTCTTCTCGCCCCAGTCGGGTGACGAGATTGAAGACCAGCGTGCCTGCGGCTCTGCCTCTCCTGAACTACACTACGCTTCTAACTCCGATATTGATAACGCTGATTGCTCTGAAGCGGAGAGCCCAATGTCTCCCCAGCGCAACAAGCTTGACAGCGACGCTGCTCGCGACCACTCTCTCTACAAGGAGGCCATGCCTTCTCACGATGGCCTGTACCACTGCCCTTGGGAGGGTAACAGCGACTGCAGCCACAAGCCCGAGAAACTCAAGTGCAACTATGAGTAAGTGCCACATGAACATATCAACACAGTCTTTTTATCGATGGCTAACACATTCTATAGCAAGTACGTTGACTCGCACCTCCGTCCTTACCGCTGCAAGATGGCTTCTTGCGAGTCTACTCGCTTTTCTTCTACCGCCTGCCTGCTCAGACATGAGCGTGAGGCTCACCGCATGCACGGCCACCGTGCTCTGCACTGCCGCTACGCCGGTTGCGAGCGTTCCATCGAAGGCAAGGGTTTCCCTCGCGCCTGGAACCTCCGCGACCATATGCGCCGGGTACACAACGATAACTCGTACCCATCCGAGGCCATCATGGAGACCCAGAAGGCCGTAACTGCTTCTTCTTCTTCCTCTTCCTCTTCCGCCGCTGCCAACGCTAACAAGACCCGTCGTGCTCCTAAGGAGTCGGCTGCCCGTGTACGCAAGCAGAGCAAGTCTGCTGCGGCTGCTGCTGCTGCTGCTGCTGCCGAAGCTGCTGCTCGGGCTAAGGATGAGGAGTGGGACATTGATTACTCGGAGCTTGAAGAGCTCGTTCGTGGCTTGAACAAGCGCGTCGATTCTAGAAACCCCGAGCAGATCAAGGCTGTTCAGAAGAAGTTGGAGAAGATGGCCTCGTCGGTTCAGATGAGCATGAGCATCACTTCTTCTATTAAGCCGGTTAATAACCGCCGCACCTCGCAGTCTAGCATGTGAGCGTTTTTATATAGTCGCCTAGCTACAGACACAGCTTGGCCTCCCTTTTGACCTTGAATGGCTCTCTCTTCATAGAAGCCTAACGAGGACCCCCCTTTTTTTCTCTTCTCTTTTTGTCTTTTATCTACATTCATTTTCTTTTCTTCTCTCGTTGCCTCCAACTTCGAGATAGTCGGACTCTAAAAAGCCCGAAACTCAGTAGTAGAGCTTCCTTGTATGGAACACCTGCTTACTTTAACCCTTTCCCTGTGAAAGGATGGCATCCTTTTTGTGAACGCCTTTCCTATACCTTTCTGTTTTCATTCTTGTTGTCTATATCATTATCCCGTTTTCACGACACATGATTACATAAGTTACAGAGAAGATTAGGATTTTCTTATCGGGTCCATCAGCTCTCATCATTGGAAGAGCTTTCTTTGACTTCCGACTCTACTCTCCTTTTTCTTCCATTCTTTCCTCGTTCTCTGGTTTTTTTACCATGTATACTACCTTCTTCTTTATGTTATCTTCTGCCTTCAAGCGGCCTGGAACGGCGCTGTAAAAGAGAAGAATTGACTCAGGAAGAGAAGGGTTGTATGTACTAGTATTAGTTAACTTTGGTCCTAATCCTTTTTTTAAAGGGCGTTCTGGATTATTGCGACGACATATTTGCTTGGAAGAGGATGTTTTTTTACTTTCTTTTCTTTTGCACATTTTTCACAATTTTTTTTATTTTCATTTTTATCTGTTACGATTATGACTTTACGACATTTTGCTTTTTGGATGGATTTTGGGCTATTTCTGTGTTTTTGTACTTTCTTTTTCTTGAGTGTTTTGCTTTAAAAAATTATGGGTGTCGACTTGCCAGTGATGGAAACACAAAAAATTTGGTTGGAATTTGGAATTTGTTTATTTTTTCTTCTTTTATTTTTCGGGGTTCTTTGGAATATTGTTGTGTTGTATGATCTTTTTTTTTCTTGCTATTTCTCTTCTTGTTTTCTCTTATTGATCTTCTTTTAGCACATATCACCTTGTCGAACTACTTTTTTGTTTTCATACATCTTTTTTTCATCTATTTATCTTAGTTTATTATTTTCTTGCTCGGGCTTGGTCATTAAGTATTTAAATTTCAGTATTCTGCAAAGTTTCAATTACAACTATTTTCTTTCTTCAAAATCTTAAGATATGTGTGTTATGCTTGATCTTATCTAGTCAAGTTTCAGTTGTAGAACAAAGTAATTGTTTCTATAGTTATTCCCTTTTTAATACTTTTTTTTTCTCGGGTTCCCGGTTGGAGAAACGGCGCAACGGACAGCCATATTCGGATAACCGTAGCCGCACCTAAGGATTGATTATCGGATTTCTTGAGTCTTTGAATAAAGAGAGAAAGGGATAAGTGAAGGGTTACTTTTTTTTTGTGTTATACATATAATGACGTTTGATTTGGCGCTTTGACGAAAACAATCCGTGTGATCTGCAAGAAGACAAGCCGGACTTTTTGATAGGCCCGGAATCTCGTCGATATTTTTTTCCGACAGAGCTGTTTCGGGAATAAAGTGTCAACTTTCTATGATACTTTGTAAGACGAAGAGCATTACTACGATAATGACTACGAGAATTAGCCCTTTTTTCTTCTCGTTCTATAGCCATGGCTTGGCTGGTCTAGTCACGAGATGGAAAAAGAGGAGGCTCGGTGGCATCGGCCGTAACCACTTCTAGGATTTTAGGAAGCTTTGATATATAACGTGTAGCAAAGACAATGATGATATGATTTTCGTGAGCGAATTTGAGTGTTTCCGGAATTATATCTGTAGTATTTGCACGCTTCTCTGGTTTGCTAAAGGGAAGGTGTAGGCGCCTTAGTTTTAGGGAATTAGGTTCTGCGGGGTTTAGTTAAAAAGTAAAGCTTGAAGGGGGGGGGGTGGGGGTCTTCTCTTATGCGCCAATTCGGCCGTTATTCAGCAAAGTTGCATGAAAAAGAAAAACCAGCTGAAGCTGCCGCAAGGCTTTTGCTAGTGGTCTTGAGGGAGGTTCTGTATCATTCTTTGATAACAAGAACAAAAGTAAAACAGAAGCTTCATCGTCACGGTGTTACTGGCGGCATAATTTACTGGGTAGCACGTACCGTCTATGGGGTTGTGTATTATAGATATAGTGAGGATATAGTGAGGATCCGCCCTGTGGATACACTGAAAGCTGAAGTTTACTGGGCCCATTGCTTTCACTGGATGTTGTGACTAGACGGAACATACGACAATTCTAAGCCCACTTCTTCTTCTTCTTCTTCTTCTTCTTCTTCATTTTCTTTTCCTCTTTTCCTTTCCCTTCTTTTCCATCTACCAAATTTCACGATACTTCTTTTTCCTCACCTTTCAAACCACACCCTAAAAATCAGTCAAAATGGCTCGCAAGTTCTTCGTCGGCGGCAACTTCAAGATGTAAGCAAATCTGATGCTGAGAATGGAGAGGGGAAAAAACATTAGAACCCCTCACTCTTCGCCTACGCAGGGAAAACTTCCACTCCACGTCATTATAGGTCACAGACTACAGGTTACTGGCTAAATGACTACTTGACAACTAAATATCTGTGACTTTTACAAGACGCTCCTGCGAACAGCTTTTAAGCAAGCTACTGCTGCTACTTCGTCGCTAGATAGAAAACAGAAACACATAACGTAGCAAGCCTTGATTCTAACACCATCGCCTACAGGAACGGCACTAAGTCGTCCATCAGCGAGATTGTCAACAACCTCAACAGTGCTACTCTGGACCCCAACACCGGTACGTTTACTTCTAGATACAATACATCTGCTTGTTTCTCTTCCGCCCGAAGCTAACAAAGTCTCCCGTTACGCAGAGGTCGTCATTGCCCCTCCCTTCCTGTTCCTGCAGTCTGTCCGCTCCACGGCGCGCGCCGAGATCGAGGTTGCCGCCCAGAACGTCTACAACAAGCCCAACGGTGCCTTCACTGGTGAGATCAGTGTTTCTCAGCTGAAGGACTCCAGCATCAACTGGGCCATCCTGGGTCACTCCGAACGCCGTACCGTCCTGGGCGAGACCGACGAGGTCGTTGCCACCAAGACCAAGGCCGCTGTTGATGGTGGTGTCTCCGTCATCTGGTGCTGCGGTGAATCTCTGGAGGAGCGTGAGGCTGGTACCACCATTGCCGTCGTCTCCAAGCAGCTGGCTGCCCTGAAGGCTGCCATCTCCGTGGCTGACTGGGCCAAGATCGTCATTGCCTACGAGCCCATCTGGGCTATCGGTACCGGCAAGGTCGCCACTACTCAGCAGGCTCAGGACGTCCACGTCGCTATCCGTGCTTGGCTCAAGGCTGAGGTCAGCGAGAAGGTCGCCGAGGAGACCCGTATCCTGTACGGTGGCTCCGTCTCCGAGAAGAACTGCACTGAGCTGGCCAAGCAGGCTGACATTGACGGTTTCCTGGTCGGCGGTGCTTCCCTGAAGCCCGCCTTCGTTGAGATCATCAACTCCAACCTATAAATTTACTTTCGCATGCCGACCCAAGTTCTGCCTTCATCTACATATCTAAATTAGCTCATCAAACTTCGTCATAACGTCGAAATAATACCACAACAAGTTAAATTTTTGCGATAATTTTCCCATAGCTCTGTGTCCTAATGTTCACGTATATCCGTATTTTCATACTATCTCTTTCTGATGAGTATATCACCTAGTTCCATTTCATAGTAGCATGGTACAATGTTTTGTCTAGTGGCGTGATATTCGTCATATTTACTCAATCGAAATACTTGAATTGATATATGTATATATAGATAGATATTGTACAAGTCCTGCTGCCACTATGCGCTAGGACTAAGCTAACAAACAAACAAAAAGTCGGCATATATTTACTTTTATACCGGTGTACCGTTTCCGTGGTATGGCGACCAGACACCTCTGACACTGTCTGCGATACTAGTGACGGGCTTGTTGGTACGCTTGTTCTTCTCGCCCGTAGCATCGCGCAGCGTCTGGGCCTTCTTCATGACCTGATCAGGCTGCAAGTTACGCACGCAAATAGAGCGTTCCTTGCCGTTGGTATAGTGGCCGATGATCACGGGGTGCTTGCCCGGCCGTGGGGAGACCTCGATTTCAATCTCGGGGTTTGTAGCAGCGAACTTTGAAAGTTGTGACTTGATGAAGCCGCTAGACGGGAATATTGTTAGCGGCTTGGGTTGACCATGTCTGTATTGGGTATCTTTGGGCTTCTGAGGTAGAAGCAAAGGGTAAAACTCTGCTTTCTTCCTGTGCGGTCAATGGATATTGCTTACTTCATGCCGACAGAGCTACCAGCCCAGTCGCAGTAGTGGAAGCTGAGCCTCTTGCATTGAAGCACAAAGGCGCCAACGCCGTTCTGGAGATACCGAGTCAGTGCTCAGTTTGTTTGTTGTATATGTTGAGATGACTGACCTGTCCTGTGGACACTGCTTTGAGCGCTCTTATCGTCATTATTGGAGGTTATGGCGGACTATACCATCAATCGAATAGAATAGAATAAGTCTAACATCATTCAATGCCTTTTTTGCTATGGGCCTGTCCAACCATCCCCAGTAGTGCACGGTTAATCTATGGAAAAAATGTGGATCTACTATCCTAGCCGAGGGCTAGTAACTCAGTTCTAGGGTTGGCAGTATGTATCCACTTTTTCATGGGTTCCCTTCTATTTCTCCTCTGTAAGTGGATCTCCTTCTCTGTTCAGAAACGACAAGGCTTAGAGCTTTCCGCGCTGAAGGGTTTCAGGCACAGGCAACAAGGCTCTTTGTTTTTTTCTTTTCCTTCTTGCTGCATCCACTTCACCTATCGTGACGTGAACCTAATTTTTTTTTTTTAAATTTGTTTAAGTCTTCGTCCGTAATCCGATTAACTCGCCCTAACAACAAAACGGCCTTTGCCTACATAAAAACACCATATCGCACCACCGTCGACTTGCTGAATAATACATCGTCGCTGTTCTTAGCACCCAACTTGACGCTGCTCGAATTATTCCATCGATAGCATTTAGAGCTGTCCAGTCGCGTTGCGACGTCGATTTTGTGCTGTGCGCTGTAATTGCATCCTGCGCGTTTTCATTCAGTCGACGACGACCTTAGCCTATCTTACCTAACCAACACCATCTCATCTTATAAAAAACTCTATCCATCCGTCGAGTCGTTTAATCGCGTCGCCGCTATACCATCGCAGATATGACGGATAAACTCCCCCCGAATCTGCTGGTGCTATTCGCGCCGCGTCCACCAACTCGCTACCTGAAGCCGGTCGACCATGCTGCCGATCAACGCAAGACTATGCCCATCTCTGGGCTCGCGCAGTTTCTTCCAGCGTTGCAAGAATACAAAGAGACCGATAAATATGAGCCAACGGAGAGTTGGTTGGAACGCAAGGATCGCCTAAAGCGAGAGCGCGAAGCTGCTGCCGTGGCCCTCAAGACTGCCAGTTGTATGTGCTAGCTATCTCATTCAAGATGACACATCGTAACTTCTCGTTGCAATAAATACTCGATCATAATCTCTGGGACTTCCTCACAACTAACATTGCATATTTATTCAGTCACACCAAGCGACGACCTAAACATCCGCGGTGACGCTTTCAAGACTTTGATCGTTGCCCGCCTAAGCTACGATACAACAGAGCAAGATCTCGAGCGGGAATTTGGCCGCCATGGTGCTATCGAAAGAGTAAGCTTCATCCCAAACTACGTCATAGGTACTCCTACAAGATCGAAAACTAACAAGCCCTCGTTGCAGATTCGCCTAATCAAGGATACCCACGCAGACGAAAAGCCCGGCAAAAAGAAGAAGTCTCACCGTGGTTATGGCTTCGTTGTGTTCGAACATGAACGTGACATGAGAGGTAACTATAGTCCCCCTTTCCATCTTCCCTTTGACTCCCAATCCTCGTCCATCTGAGCACGACAATACAGGAATGTATCTACCGATCTAGACTTGTAACCTATTTCGACTTGCTCTCGGTCTATGCCCGGTTGAATAGATGCAGACACATGTTTCTACTTTACACCATTATTATAGTCCCGTGTAACGTATTCCTGGTAAGATAATCTGGTAACTAACTCTAGCGCCCGGCGCGCGTAACTCGGAATAGCTGCTCTGGAAGCTTGTGACGGTCTTAGACTAAAGGGTCGCACTATCAAGGTTGACGTTGAGAGAGGTAGAACCGTAAAGGACTGGAAGCCTCGTAGACTGGGTGGTGGCCTCGGTGGTCGTAACTACACTCGTGCCGCCCCATCTCGCCCTCAGGGTGCTGGTGGGTTCCGCGGAGGTTCCGGTGGTGGGTTCCGTAGTGGTTTCGAAGGAGGCCGCCCCCGTGGCATCGGCGGCGGTGCTGGTGCTGGCGGTGCTGGCGGTTTCCGTGGTGATCGCAATGGTGGATCCCGCGGAGGTTTCCGTGGCGAACGTAATGGATTCGGCGGCGGTGGCCGTGATCGTGGAGATAGAGGCGATCGCGGAGACCGTGGAGACCGTGGATTTGATTCTCGTAGCTCAGGCCGTTTCATGGAGGATAGACACGGTGGTCGTGGCGATCGTGGCGACCGTGATCCCAGACGCTCAGGCAGCAATGCGGAGCCAGTACGTCCTCGTGACAGCGGATACCGTGGAGACAGAGAAGACAGAGGAGACCGCAATAGAGAGCGTGGCGACCGTGGTGATCGCGGCGATAAGGATCGTGGTGAAAGGGACCGTGGAGATCGGGATCGTGGGGACCGCGGTGATCGTGACAGAGGTGAGCGTGACTACGACCGCCCAAGAGACGAAGACAGAAAACGACGCTACGACGAAGGACACAGCTACGACGAACCGAGAAAGATTCGCCGGTACTAGATTTTCTTCCTCGTACCAAACATGGCATAAAAGGCTTCCTTTTTTGCATTTTTCTTTAGCTTCCTATCTTGGCACGTCCCTTATCGTTCCTTGCCATACATAATATGGTCATTCATCGTTTATTTGGTTTGTCGTCTGATGATTGCCTCCTTGGTGTCTTAACCCCCGAGCCATGAGCCATGGCTCTTTTACAGCACACATATTTTTTTTTTCCTTTGTCCTCTCATTTGAGTCTTTTTTTATCCGAGGTAATGCTGTTTGCAGATCATAAGTAGGTTGTATTTCTATGTATACATTGGCCAGGTGGGTAGGTATTATGGGAAAAATGGGTTAGTATTTTTTTCTTTTTATATTCTTTTTCCTCCTCTTTTCTTGATTGAATTATCGTCGCCCTCATCCTTCTTTCAACATTACATCCTTTTTGTTTTACTCTATCTTCTTATAACATTATTTTAAATATTCTTCTCACTTTGTTTGAAACGCTTTCAAATGCAAATTCAAAAAGATATATGCTTTTTCAGTTAGTAAGATGGTGGGTGATTTTCAAGAGGTAGTAGTATCACATTTTTTCTTCATTTCTCTATTTATCCATCCTTCCATTTTATATTATCTATCTACAGTGACATTGAACAATCAGGTACACAGATATGAAAGAGAAGTATTAAGCTAGCAGTAACTATCAGATCAAATCATCTGTATCAATTACCATTGATGTGAATTACAAGATGAGGACAGGGACATAATAAAGGTCACCCAAAGTTGTAACTAGTGCAAGTCACATCAAGAAAAGGGGAAGACGAACTTGTGTAAAACGGAAATCAGGAACACAAACACTCAATTCCCCATCAAGAGGCGCCAAATAGCAGGATAACACTCAGAACAAGTTAACATGAAAGCAGTCCAGCCACTAGAACTCCTACGATGACTATTAGCTCCATTAGCTATCAAAAGTTCCGTAGCGGCAAGATCACCTCGGGAGCAAGCTAGCATAAGGGCAGTACCGCCATTAGAAGTCTTATGGTTAACATCGGCTCCATTCTCAATCAAGAGCCTGGCAATGTCAAGATAACCTCTTTCGCAAGCTGTAATAAGTGCATAAATATCATCAGAAGCCTTAACATCGGCTCCATTCTCGATCAAGAGCTTGGCAATGTCAAGATAACCTCTTTCGCAAGCT
>LJZU01000534.1:0-10359 GCA_001513805.1 Davidsoniella virescens
CCCCCCCTCCCCCTCCCCTCCTTCTTCCCGCTCAATATTTCACTGATTTATTCTACCTTGGCCTTTAATAAAGATCGTTGTTTCCCCCGTGTTATATCCTCATCAACATAACGGCACTTATTTCCATTTCCGTCGAATAAAAGGACCACCTGAAAGCTCATTCCTATAAAGAACTTAGCTAGAGCTTCTATTCAACCTTTCTCTCTATATCTTGCACTTCATTAATATCAGCTTTCATATTCATCTTCACCATGAGCCATCTAGCTGCCGAGGAGGAGCACCATGCTCCGCACCATAATATGACGGCTGGCGAATACGTATCGACACGCCTCTCATCTCTCAAGCCACCGTTGACCAAGCCACCGAACCCTATCAAATTATTGCGGATGCTTTCTGGTCGTCAATGGGCATCCTTTGCTGTTGCTTTTGCAGCCTGGGTGAGTTCATAAGAGAGTCGCTTTGTTCATCTAGTTACTAATACTCTACTACCATCTAGACCTGGGATGCGTTTGATTTCTTCACTGTCTCGTTGGCTATGAACTCACTTAGCGAGACTTTCAACAAGTCTAAGACGGATATCACTTGGGGTATCACTCTTGTGCTCATGTTCCGTTCTATTGGATCGATTGTCTTTGGTATTGCAGCCGATCGTTTCGGTCGTAAATGGCCCTTCGTGGTCAACGTCTTGATGTTCAGTTGCCTTGAGATTGTACGTCAACTCGTCTATTACGAGAGAGAAAAGGAAAGAGATAAAGACTTATCTGCCGTTCTTGGGAATACAACCCTGTCGAAGGGGTCAAATCTTTCAATTCCTTTGCCCACCTCTTTCGTTCTAGGTGTAATGTGCCAGATCTAGCTCCTGTCGACATTCCAACTAATCCTCTTCCATCTATTAGGGCACTTCGTTCACTCAAACCTACAACCAATTCCTAGCTTGCCGTGCCCTCTTCGGCGTTGCTATGGGTGGTCTTTATGGCAATGCTGCCGCAACCGCTCTAGAAGATTGCCCTGATGAGGCACGTGGTCTTATGAGTGGCATTCTTCAGCAAGGTGTAAGTATCATCAGTGTCTCGCCCTATACCTATGGTTATCTTTTTGTTCTTTTTGTTTTCTCCCCTGGTACAAGTCTTGTTTTTCGTCTTTTTGGTGGTCGTCTATTCAGCGGCACAGTGAACTTCAGCCTAGTTCTTTACTGGTTCTACGAAGCTTTTTGATGGCAGCAATGCCAAGCAAAAGCCAAGAAATAAGTCGACATTCTACCAAATTCTGGGGAAATCAGCCTTGCAATTATTCTTATCTGTTGCAGGGACCAAATTACGGAGAAAAATGAAGAAATGAGAAAAAAAAAAAAAAAAGGAAAAAAGCTCTAACCCTTAGTTGTTCAACTGTGCTAACTAAAGTAACCCTTAGTACGCATTTGGCTATCTCCTATGTGCCGCCTTTTCACGTGCCTTGATCGACACTACTTCGCATGCCTGGCGCCCTATCTACTGGTTTGCCGCTGGTCCTCCAGTCATTATCGCCTCTTGCCGTCTCCTTCTCCCCGAGACCAATATCTACATCGAGCGTCAGCGTCTTCGCAAGGCAGCCAACGAACTAGATGGCAACACCAGTGCCAGCAAGGCTTTTGTTGAGCAGGGCAAGGTCGCCTTGAAGAAGCACTGGATCCTGCTGTCGTATATGGTTCTGCTCATGGCTGGCTTCAACTTCATGTCGCACGGCTCGCAAGATCTCTACCCCACCATGCTTTCAAACCAGCTGCTATTCGACGCCGACATGGTCACCGTCACCCAAGTCATCGCCAATGTCGGAGCCATGTCCGGGGGAGTCACCATCGGATTCCTCTCCCAAGTCTTTGGTCGTCGTCTGAGTATTCTCGTCTGCTGTATATGTGGAGGAGCTGTCTTGTATCCGTATGCGTATGTTTCGACTTACTCCATCATGGCAGCGGCCTTTTTCGAGCAATTCTTCGTCCAAGGTGCCTGGGGTGTTGTGCCCATCCATCTGATGGAGCTGTCGCCTCCAGCTTTCACGACCTTTGTTGTTGGTACTTCGTATCAGCTGGGTAACCTTGCCTCTTCTGCTTCATCGACCATTGAATCACGCATTGGCGAGCGCTTCCCTCTCCCTGATGCGGCCAACGGTGATAAACGCTACCAATACGGTCGTGTCATCTGCATCTTCATGGGTTGTGTCTTTGGCTACCTGCTTCTCCTTACTTTTATTGGCCCTGAAAACTTGGGCAAGAAGTTTGATGTTGCCAACGACCAGGACGCCAAGGATGCTCTCGGCGAAAAGGCAGTTACCGGTGCATTGGCCTCTACTAATGATCGTTCTATTGACGATATTGAGGTCGGCGCGAGCCCAGAGAAGCCTGCAGCCACCCATACTTCTTAAGGGCAGAGGTCTTTTGTGTAGCTTTTCATTGGAATTAGTTTCCGGTGTCTGTATATCTATCTAGTCTATAATGAATAAAAAACCCATGTGAACTTTAGTGTTGATAGTAGTTTGTCTTATCAATTTTTATCATGGTTCTAAGCTTATCTCAACCTATGTTATGTCATGAACTATTCTACGTACTTTATACATGTGCTTATGTAAGGTAGGGGTTATTACTTAGTTAGGGTTCGATTATACTGGTTGATTCATCGTCGTCATTATTCAATAGTAGAGAATACCAAACTCTCTAGTAAAAGTTACCTCGTACAGGCTCGATAGCTCTTCATAAATTTTCCATCTCATCGTTAACTTACGCTAGAACCAACCCATTTCTAAACTGTCCCCGCGTTCTTGTCTCAATTTCCCCATCTCATCCATCTAATAGCACAATATCCTTGTTTGATATGCTGTTTATTTTTGATCTAAGCTATTTTAGCTTGCAAGATTCACGCCGACATATAATGCCTGCTTAAAAATAGGCTCTGCATTGAGAAAAAGAAAGAAGAAAACTAGAAAAAAAAATTACACTCAATGTTCGCTTCTATTTGCCGTTTTTGTGCTGTTGAAATCCCGCACTTCAGCGCCGCCGTCGGTCTAGCCTCTCTATCAGTATAATATCTACTACTACTATATAATATCTGCTACTGCTGTCATCCTCAGCTTCTACAGCGACCCTTTAGTGTAGCATTTCTTCCTGGGAAATGGGCCAAAAGCCTTTCACTGTCGCGTCCTATGCCGCCGGGGCCGGACTTGCTGCCGTTGCCCTAGTCTATGTCTTCGCACCGACATATTTCATCGACGAGGCCGATTCCCGCAAGAAGGGCGCGATTGGACTAGTCAACGTCGGCAACGATTGCTTCATCAATTCGAACCTCCAGGCCCTTGCCGGCCTCGCCGAACTACGAGTTTTCCTGATTCGCGAAACCTACCGCCGCACCGTCAATGGCGACGATTCTATATACGATACGTTGCTTGTGCAGCCCGATCCGAACAGCCCCGATAGCAGTGGAATGCCCACTACCGGCGAAGTAATACCCGACTGGAAGCTGCGCGGCTTACAGAGAGGCCTGGTCACTGGCGGTCTCAAGATCATACTCGACAAGCTGAACGAACGGCCCATCGCCCGCAAAACACTATCGCCGCGTGAGTTCGTGCAGGTTCTCGAGGCTTCATTCGGCCAGACCATCAATCGCCAGCAGCAGGATGCGCAAGAGTTCCTTCAGCTTGTCTTCGAGAGACTCAAGGACGAATATGCTGCCGGAAATCGTGTAAACCGAGAGCTCCTTAAGCGCGCCGTGGACGAAATAGACTCTGAAAAGCCGAGTGTTATACAGGAAGAGGGCGAAAAGAAAGAAACAGATGCTCCCTCTCAGCAGGAAGATAAAACTATCAGTGCTGCTGACGACACCGACGACCCCTTTGCCGACGACCCCTTTGCCGACGAACTCGGCTTCCCTATGGATGGCGAGCGTGAGTCGCATTTCACATGCCAGACCTGCCAGTATGCCACCAAGCCACGATTCGAGCCCTTCACTATGCTCACATTAAGTGTGCCGCAAACCTCGACGACCTCTCTCGGGGCTTGCTTTGACCACGCCTTTGCACCAGAATATATCAGCGACTTCAAGTGTGAAAAGTGCCGCCTGACTCACGCCGCAGACCTGTTGAAGGCTCACATAGCGGCAAAGAGCACCTCTGAAGAGGATAAAGCACAGGCTGAGTCTCATCTCGCAAAACTACAGGCGGCAATCAACACTGATCCAGAGCATCCACCTTCTGATGTCGCACTGCCTGATATATCACAAGCGCCTCTTCGCACCATCACGAGGAACACACGCATTAGCAAGCACCCCCGCGTGCTAGTTGTCCATCTCTCTCGGTCTATCTACGACCGTGTGTCGCAGAAGAACATGGCTAAAGTTTCATTTCCCGAGCGGTTATCCCTCAAGAATGGGCTAGCAGAGCCGTGCAAAACGTACCGGTTGATTAGTGTCATCATCCACCGCGGTGGCCATACCAGCGGCCACTATGAATCATTCCGGCGACAGTTTGTTAGTGCTCCCTTCTCAAACCCGAACCGGGCTCGAGAAGAGAGTGTCTTCAACAAGACATCTCCTTCGTCGGGCGCCAATACACCAACATCCAAGGTCGGTACGCCTACGCAGTCTGTGGCTATGAATCCCACTACAGATCCTCTCGGTTCAATGGCATCACTGGCCACTACTCTTCCTCTCGAGGCGCCCTCTTCGCCTCAAAGCCAGACACCGTCACCGGACCGCGTGCCCAAAAAGCAAAAATCAGGCCTTTCGTCTCCCGTCGGAAGTGACACGGTCAGCATCAAATCTCTAGCCAAGTCAGTGTTATCACGCAAGTCTTCTCGTTTATCTGCAAAGTTCCAAAGCAATAAGGATGCCGATGGTGGCTCCGCAGATACAGATGTGGTTTCCAAGTCAAATAAGGAGCTGACACCAACGAAACGTCGAAAACGTAAATCCAATGACAAGTGGTGGCGGATTAGCGATGAAAAATGTCGACAGGCTAAAACGAGCGAAGTACTTGGATTGCATCGTGAGGTCTACATGTTGTTTTATGAGCTCGAGAAACCACATTTAGATCATGTCTGATTCTGTGATAAACACATTTATTATACTATATTCATCCACCGACATGAGTTTTCTTCTCGCTCATGTAATTTTTTCTACTTCGTTTCTAGCATTAGTTGCATGGTAAAATAAAAGACACTTTGGGACGATGTTCTACATGTCTTTTTGTATATCCATATCATAGAGATAATATCACATCAAAAAGTTTATAGTTATACGTACAACATTTTTAATGACATGGCATTGACATAGTCAGATGATTATTAGTTTGAAATCAGTTTTGTATTATTAAAAGCACTTCGTATGAAGTATTAAGATGATGCTAGTTTATGAGAGATACTTTAATGCGGTATTTCAAGTGAAGAATAACATTGATAGTGAATGTAACAAAGAGCGAAAGAAAAGCCTATTGTCCCAGGACTTCAGTCTCAATGGCAGTTATCTCTGTAGCAGTGAGTGTTCTGGACTTGATAGACTCATGTTTAGCATCATCAAACCGCCAAACACCACCGGTTTTCTCGGAGTCACCATCGACTGGTAGGCCGACAATAGTAGCAAGCTTGGTCAACACCGGATCTGGTCCAACTTGGCTAGAGAAGTAGCTGCGTTCCCAGGCCCGTCCTTCTTCTTTTTCTTTGTTACGAAGTTGCCGTTGTGCTTGCTCAATCTTAGTTTTCTCTGAGCCGACTTTGTCCAGGTTGCCAGAGGAGATGGCATTAGCAACCTTGGTCCAGGCACGGCGCGATTCGAGGGGTCCTTGGGCCTCGATAGCCTGGACTTGAAGGGGAGTGGCCGGTGATGTAGCAGCGTCAAACTTGTCGATTAGGGTTTTGGAAGAGTTGGTCTTTGAAGGGCCGCTGTATAACTCAAAGGACTTAGTCCAGATACCGGTAGCATTGCACACAACAGCTTTTTCATTGCCGGTTTGATGGAGGATAGCAGTAACACTGTTTTTCTTTCCAGAGAGCCAGCCACGGCCACTGAAGTCTAGCTTGGCTGTGTAGCCGGTCGAGCTAGTGATGTACGAAGACGCCTCTAGTTCAAGGAATGGCGCGCCCATGATGAGGCCCTCGATGTGAAGCGAAGGTAGAGTGATCAAGTAAGTCTCGGGCTCCTTGGGGCCGTTGGGTGAGGCGGGCAGTGTCAACACCGCATGGCCAATTTGCTTGATGTAGATGGTGCTGGAGAATGTGGCCTTTTGGGCATTATAGCCTTGGAGACGGACGCCGGTTGGGATGTTTGTGATGCAGTAGGCGGTCGCGGGGGGGTGGTGGCTGTAAATTGAAAAAGAGAGAAGAATTGGTTAGCAATTATTACAAGATATTATTTTTGAGGTGGTGTGATGTATTCACCTACCTGACCTGCTCACTGATCAGCTCTGTTGTGCCAGTAGCGGCATCTTCCCATTTTCCTAGGAACAGCTCGCCTAAGAATGGGTTCAGAGGCTTCTTCTCGTTGCCATACTTTTCACTACGGCTAGCATACTGTTGCTTGAGAGTAGAAAGGAACCACTTCAGTACAAGTGTTGCACGCTTAGCCGGGTCAGGCTCATTAGCAGCAGCTACAAATAGAGCCGGGTGGCAACACCAGTATTGGCTAAACTCGGTGAGTGATGTGCCGGACAGAATAAAAGGCGGGGCCGTTAGAGAAGAAAGATCGCCATTGAAGCTGGCGATCGACTAAGCCAAAGACAAGCGAGAAAGTTAGTTATAAAGGAATGAACAGACAGGGCGGTGTACATATTAGTGTAGTGTGATGAGGTCAGGGTTGGGTTGCAGGCTTGTGAGCTGGCACTGGCAGATTAATTGCTTGCATACATGTAGCTATCTATGTAGTAGATGATAAAGCAGTATGGTTTTGTTTTGCTATGTATGACGGCCAGGAAATGTATGTAATGTTGGATGTCTATATGTGTGTATTGCATTGGAGAGATAGTCTTTGACGCAGCAAGATGATATCGGAAAGCTACTTTAGCGTTTCATTGATCGAGCGCGCTTGTTACGATTGATATACCCGGCATGGTATGGTTATGGTTATGGTATGGTATGGTACCAAAGTTTCCGTCGGCCTTAGCACTACTACTTGATAGAGCCTCCGGCTTTGATTCTGTTTTTCCCCGTAGAGTTGGAGATGACGTTATCCCAATGTAAATGGCGGAGATACAGAGTGATATAGACAGATAAAAAAATAAAAAAATAAAAAAGATGATAATTCGATAGACTGACGGGTTCTAAGAAGAGGGTGATGGTCTTGAATGATATGGTAGTGTGGCGGTCGGATTTCTCTTACAAACCTTCAAAAAAGACGACCAACTGGAGCTATTCGAAGACTCGGACATGGTAGCGCCAAAAACAAGATTTAAGTGTAAAGCTCTATAAGATTATGGGTCGAAGGCAGTTGGTGGTATTATAAAATCGATTGAGATGTCGTGGTTGCAATGGTGGGTTTTCCCAATTGGAAACAAAAAAAAATAGAAACAAAAGGAAAGAATAAAGAAGGATAAGGAGGGAGGAAAAAAGAAAAAAAGTAAGAGAGGAAACAACAGCCAACTTTTGCTCCTCGATTTGAATGACAAAACGCACTTGCCAAAGTAACTAATTGGCAAGAGCTGCGAATTGGTTGCAGTGGCAACTACGCAAAACACACGCAATAGAACAGTTAAACGCAGGAAGGAAGCTCGGGAAGGATGGTGCCAATGACGCAGTTCCCCTGCACAGCACGCAACCGTAACCCTACCTGATTATCTTGCCCGAGTTATCGCGTATAGTAACCCTATCTATACTTGCATAAGATTACACGCAGGTTTGGTGACGCTAATGATTGGGGGAAGTATACAATTAATAGAAGAAAAAGATACCTAAGAAAATAAATATATATCATAGTAATACAAAACGTAATATCATATTATAAAAACAAACGCTATCATCATAGAAATAGGAAGTCTCTGTTCTGAACCACACAGGACGTGAAATGCTACGGGGAATCTGATGCCTAAAACCAAAACTCAAGGAACTGAAAGAAAGGAAATGCTGTACGACTACTGCCATGATGACGGACGACAATGTCATGCTTATATCAGGAAATGTTGTTTTTCCCTGAGCCAATTAATCATGGCACTGGAGATCCCCTCCGCGCCTCCATGATATCGACACTGCGAGGCAAAGCACCGCTGTTGCTTGGGTTGCGACGAGGCGGCGAGCTGCTATAGTTGGTCAGCTCATCAGTGCTACCACCAGGGAAGTATGGCTGTTCTTCCTTGTCTTCTTTGGTGATATAAGTATCGGTAGTCACGCGGACGACATTGCTATTCTTGGCCATAGTGTCCATGTCGCCACTAAGGTTGTCGTAGCCCTTTTGGTTCTCGACGATCTGCTTGTGACTGGTCGAAAGCTCGTACATGTTCTGCTGGGCACCACGGCTGGTCCACTTTGAGGGCATGAGACGAGAAAGGATAGGCCGTAGAGGAGGAATACACACACAGACGATTCCGACGGTGACCTCGATGACCGACCAGATGAGAGTGTCAGTGAGGTTATCTACAAAAGACAGGGTTAGCTTGGTTTAATTCACTTGGAAGCATTTTTGATTTATTTTTATCTTTTTTTTCTTTTTTTCTTGGTGCGGGATTACTTACAACTAACATCGATGCCAGTAATACGATGTAGGAAGCATAAGCGGATAATACTAGCAATGCAGGCGCTATAAATAAAACAAAAATAGTTAATATACTTTGAAACAACGCTATAGCGGCATGTATCGTCATGCCCCCTTAAAGTCCGAAATAAGAATGAAATTTTCACTTACAAGCCACCCAGAAGGAAGAGAGAGCACAGAATAACCTTCTGGCGAACAGGAAGCTTCAGCTTCAGAAATAGCGGAATCGGCATGCCCACGACAAGCAGATCGGTGACTAAAGTAACAGCGGCATTGACGTAGAGAAAGTTGACGTAAGTGTAGCATTTGCGCTCCTTCATGCTGAAGTCCCAAGCTGAGCGGACGGGAATGCACTGGAAGACAGTAGCAAAGATGGACGCAATAGCAAATAGGAGGACGAAGATGGACGTTCCCCAGATAAGACGGCGGAGGTTTTGCGAGGGGAAGATGCGGTAGTAGAGAACCATGATGGATATCTTGGTGGCAGCAATGGCACCAGCGTACATGACTTGAATCACAATCATAATCTGGATGATCCTCTTGAGAGTTGGCACGATGTGCGTGAGATCAAGAGTCCATAGGTGCTCACCAACTCCGAATGTGACGGCTAGATGGTTGTCTCGGTTAGTCTCGATGTCGAATGACTGAGCGTGATTGCTAACGGTGTTCTCTGTGTATCATTCACACTCGGGTACTACAAGGTAATGAGTGTACTTACAATATATAGCCACGCCTGCCAAGGCACAGTTGAGGGCTGTTGCAATCAAGATAATTGCTGTTTTGAAGTGGTTAGCATCCAGAGCCTCTGTATGGTTCTCATGGTCGATGGTAGTGCTATCGAAGGTGTAGTAGTATACATACTATCTTCCCAGAACAACTTGTGGTTGATGTGTATTCTCACGCCCGTACGGAGCATTGTGATCATTATCGAGATAGCCAGGCAGATAACATTGGTGGCAATGAGGAGGGTCTTCTTGGATGACGTGTCGCTGAAGTCAAGACTGGCTAGTGACTCTGCTGAGAGCAGCTCCGATGAGATAAAGGCTGACATATCGGTCGGTGTTGCAGCTCAGGAAAGAGCCTTGACTATCTTGTCGATTCCAACGTATCTGATGTGCAGATGTATCATATATCTACCAATACGTAGATGAACGTGAAGGACGTAGATTAAAGACTAGAAATACGATACGTGGGAGAACGTATCTGAGTGATAAGACAAGTAAAAGAAAGGACAGGCAGTAAACACACCACCAAGATAAGTAAGGCCAAGACGTATCGGAAAGGCACAAGAGGAGGAGAAGAAGAAGAGGGAATGAACTGTGCTCAATGTGGTGAGATGGTCACTTCCTAAAGTAGCATTCCATGAACCGTCGAACAACAGCTTAGAATCGAGATAGACGGGTATTAGTCGACTAGAATCGCCGCACTTCCTGCTTGGCCAGGATCGAATATTCCCCTGTGTCTGATGACCCGGTCTTCCAGGATGACATGCCTAATTCGGATGGTTTCTATCCTTAGATATACATAGTACTAGCAGCATCTTGTTAGCCGCATAGTACTACTGTATATACGTATACTTTGCACTAGTAAGTATGCTTTGCTTATAATCATATCGTATATTTGAGCTCATACACTATCAAACGCCCCCCCCCCTCCCCCCCCC